>RDPX01000145.1:1271567-1301070 GCA_003991215.1 Morbakka virulenta
TTTTTTAATATGTAACCTTTTTATTTTGCCACACTTCCCAACATGGAGGTCTATTTCTCGCCTAGTAAATACTGGAAGAAAATCCAGAGATTTTCCCCATGTCAAATTTTCTTTGGATTTGTTTTCTGTAATTAACGTAACGTCCAGATCAGCATTTATATCTCGTAATAACAAATTTTGAACATTTATATCCGAAAGAGATCCACTAAAATTGACAGTTGCCTCAGGTTTTTTAATAATTATAAGAGTTTCGAGTTCTATCTCCGCTTCCTCCATTTTTGTTTATATTTTTGTCCATACGGGTCTCGTTTTGAAGTCGAGGCTAACATTACATCATAGAATTAGGGAAACGCGTATATAGCTTCATTATAATTTTAAGTCGGCATTCGTAATAATTACGATTTTTTTTATTTCATCCTATTTTAGACCACAAGTACAAGATAAGCACTTTCACTGGTAATGTTCGAGGGGCTGGTACCGATGCAAATGTTTACATTACCTTATTTGGCAAGGAAGCCAACTCTGTCGAATACAAACTCAACGATTGGAAAAATAACTTTGAACGAAACAAGTAAGTATTCTTTACCATGTAGTACTTTTGTACAACTCTATTCTATAGCGCGTATTTTTTGTTTTTGAAATGGTTTTGGTATACCTTGCAGCACTATCATAACTTATCATCTTGGGGTTTTTTTTGTTTGTGCCTGTTACATCACAATTGCCAGGAGCCAAAAAGGTCAAATGTTAATGACGTACAGTGACTCATTACATTTACATTGACCGTGCTTAAATACAAGACCATTGCTATGGCAATGAGCATCACTATCACTACCTCTATCATTTTCACAGTCAGAGAGTTAAGCAAAACCAAAAACATGCCAATGTCTGAAAGAAAACCTCTCCCTGAACTATCCTTGAACAATGTAACGAGAACAATAATTACACACTTTTACGTTGCTCTGAGAAATATTGTGGAAAAACACTGATAAAGTCATGACGTCGCTTTATAATCTTATGTACTCTATTGCCAAATCAATAACCCTTCACATGGGTGTCAAAATCAAAACAAAAAAGAAGCCACATGTGAACAAACCACCAAAATGGAAAGTGAAAACTCGGAAAAAAAATTCATTTTTTTGCGGGCAGAAATATCAGTGTTAGATGAAATGTCAAAACATGTTGTTAAGACCAGGAAGTGTAGATAGCTTAAAAAGGAAGAGTTCTGGAAGAGTACACCTCTTTGAAATGAGCTTTATAACCCAGGCTCAGGTTATTCCATCTCCAACAAAGTTATAAATCACCTTTTTTACATGGAGGACATGAAACTATTAGCGAAAAATGACCAACAGGTCGAAGGCTTACTTACAACTGTTAGTGAGTTAAGTAAAAGGAAAACTGCGTGAAAGCATTTCACCGCGTCGCTAAAAACCATACAAGGCATAAAGTCTCTTTAAGTGTGTGAAGGTTGGAGGCTCAGAATAAGGTTTACAAAGGCTACTAGATGAAACAGTGGACCAAAGTAGAAGGAAAGGACTGTAAATAATTCGCAAGAAAACAGTATGCATGGTGATAAGTAAGAACCAAAACCCCAGGTGCAAGTTGCATATTGGAAAAGACCCCATACAGCAAATTAACAAGTTAAATAACTTAGATAGCCTTACAACAGAGAATGGAAAGTGTGATCTGGAAATCAAGAGAAGGATAGGCATTACAAAAGGTACTTATGAGAGATTACAGAAGATCTTGAAACAACGCAAAATGTCAATGGCTACAAGAGGGTACTCGAGGTTATGAAACATCTACTCTGTTGTGTGGTTGTGAGTGCTGGACAATATCACCATCAATGCAAAAGAGACTAGAAGCTGTTGAAATGTGGTTTTACAGAAGAATGATGAGAATATCATGTGTAGACCATCAAACAAATGAGGAAATTTTGAGGAAAGCTGGAGCAGAAAGGTGTCTGATAAAAGCAATCCGTGAAAGGCAGATGAGGTTTATGGGACAGATCATGAGAAAGGAAGGGCAAGAAAATTTTACCCTTACAGGTCGTATTGCAGTCAAAGGAAGAAGAGGAAGACAAAGAGTAACATACCTGGGATGTCTCAAGTGCCATATTAAAAAGTGTACATCCAAAACTGAGAAGGAAAAAGTAAAAGATGGAGATGAGATATGATGAGAGATAGGAATCTGAGAAGAGCCGTGATAGCCAACGTCTGCAATGGATATCGCACCTAGAAAAGAGAAGTGTGAAGAATGAAGAAAATACAGGGTGAAACTTGTAGAAATAAGAGTTAAGGAATAAGAGTTAGGAGATACGAGTTGACCTTTTAAGTCCTATCACGAACGGGGGCACTCATAAGCCAGAAAGTTTCACAATCTAACCTTTCGCGGAAAGAAACTGCGACCATACAAAGATTTGTTTTGACGCTAAGCAACAATTGCATTAGAATGAAGACGTTGAGAGAAACGAGTCATACGAAATGCAACAAACTGAGCTGATATAGGAGAGGAAAGTACATCACAACAGTTCCCGAGTCAATATCTATAGAGAAGATTGACTGAAAATAAGGTAAGGTCAGTCTGGTTAATGTTTTGCTAATATTAACCAGTTTAGAGGTAAAATAAAGTCATGATGGAAATAATTTCAAGGAACTTTGTACAAATAAAATGAAAAGGAGCGGAAATAAATAAAGATCAAAGGTTTTTACAAACTCAATGCTTTTTGAAAAGTCGAGGACACAATGCTTTTGAAAGAAAACAATAGAGATCAAGCAGCAAGGGAGTTGCTGACAAATTTAATTGCATTAACAAAAGTTTTTGTGATTGGTATCGAAGTTTGCTTCTTTCTTGATAAGTCCTCGGTAGTATAGTGGTGAGTATCCCCGCCTGTCACGCGGGAGACCGGGGTTCGATTCCCCGCCGGGGAGGACAGTTTTTTTAATTTTTTTTGATGTTTTCAATTCTTTTTATCATTAAAGAAAAATGAAACTTCATATGAAAAGTTGTATTTTTCAGTTAAATAGCCCGGCTGGCTTATTTTCCTCACTGACAGACTAACGACGACGCACACTCGAACAAAATCTATCTCCTACCCAATACCAGGTCGATCGTGCAAATCAACGCACATTCACGACTCTTTGCGAAAAGCACAGAGATTGAACCCGGGTTAAGCTACTAAATACAAGAAGGTATAAAGTCAAATTTTCATTTTGGATAACAACACTAGTCTAATATTTTTAATTTTCGTCATTCATAGTCACTCAATAGGGAATTGTTTTTTAATATTCCTTTTAACAAATCGATGCAAATGTTCAGATAACAAGGAATTTACAATTGCCCTAAATTTATGAAGCTAAGAAATACTTATGGGTTATCAGAATTTCTATTTTCATGCTGACCTCTAAATACCAACCCAAATGCACTACAAAATGCTATGCAATCGGTAATTGTAGGTAGGATATACTGATTCTGTTTTATTTCTCTATGTTGGTTTACACTTGATGCAGTGTACGATTTTCTAATGTGCCATTCAGTGCTGGTATTACCCAACAAAGCTGGGTTAGTTGATGATGGCCAGAATGGTTACATATTTCTAGTAACCAGGGCATGGCCATAAGAAAAAAATTAATAAAATTGGTTTGTAAAATATAACTAGAGAATGAGCGTCGACTAAGCAGTTGTCTAACAAGATTGGAAAGTAACTGCAGAAGATTTACAGAAGAACAAGAATTAGGATGGTTCAGAAATTCAAGTCAAGTGAAAATGATGGTAAAAGAAATTAACAATTGCTATGAGGGTGGATAAGTTTGCCCAAACATATAATGAGAACATTTAAGTTAAATTAGGTTGACAGAAAACCTGATATTGTAAGGTGAAAAGAATATCAGCCAATAATATTTGAAAGCTAACGGAACAGTCTCTATTAAGACTATGAAGACACCAAGAACCAGAAAAAGAGTGATACAAAAGGGAGAAAAGAGGATGATGGAAAAGTTAAAAAGGAACAAGACCTTACCTTAGACCTTAGGTCCTCCAATCCCGTTCAGGATATCGGGCAGCAAGACTTCTCCATCGCCTACGGTCGTCAGCTACGGCTTGAGCGGTTCTGGGTGACAGCCCTCGTACAGTCACATCACTCCTGAATGTAGCTTGCCACGTTCTCACAGGTCTGCCTCTTCGTCTGCTTCCATCTACAGGTTTCCATTTCATTTCTTGCTTCGCGTATCTGCTGGGTGGTAATCTGAGCACATGTCCTGCAAGTCTTCATCGTCTCTCTTCTACTAAAAGGAACAAGAGGTAAAATAAAATCAATGGATAGATGAGAGAGTCATAGATAAAGTGAAAAGTAAAATAAAGAGAGTGTATACTGGATGCACGATGTCAGGAATAAGTGAAGAACCCTTCATCNATCCCCCCCCTCATCCTGGGCAACTATCCTGCTGATATTAGGTAAAAATGGGACAATATTAAAAATATATGAAATATAAATAAATATAAATATTAGATAAATAAATGATAAATAACAATAATGATTATAAATATTAAAAATGGTACAATATTAGCAATAGGGTTGTCTATGGCTTACAGCACACCATAGAACTGGATACGATGTAATAAAAAAATTAACAATATAAAAGTTGTCTGTTTATTCGCATTCATGCTCAGGTGTTGTCCGATGATATGTATAGTGATATTTTTAAGTGTCTTGATTATAGATTATCTTTTATTTTTTATTCAGGTTTTGAGACGACTTTTTACTATTTATCATACTCTTTTATCTTTTGTAGAACGGATACGTTTGAAATATCATGTCCACCACTTGGACCCTTAACAAAAATCCGCATTGGACATGATAATTCAGGATTGGGGCCAGGCTGGTTCTTAGACAAGGTACTGTACCTTTTTTTCCTTGTAAGCAGCCTGTTAATGAGCAACCAAGAGAGGGGTCAACTAACTGGAAACTAAGCAACTACACAAATGTACATAACACAGAAAATTTATACCTTGTTTTGGGCTAAATAGCTGTCTTCGTTGCCTAGCACTATCTAAAGATTATTAAAAAAATTTGAATTTGAAAGAAACAAGAATTGGTCACAGTTTACTCATCTTAGGCACATTGGGTGAAAATTTGAACTAATCAAGATACAAAATTTTTAAAAACCTGTAGCTATAATTTACTTTAAGAATAGAAAGGTGGTTGGAAACTCTGGCCAAGAGTTCTGGGCAAGATCTGGCCGAACCCCAATTAAGAGATTGTGAATCCTTCATCTTACTCACTGAGCCAACCAGGCCTTTTCAAATGGTTCTTGTTATTGTGAAAATTTTGGGATGAAAATATTTAATTACTTAATTACTATTTAATGAGGGTAATAATGATATTCAGCCTGTAATGTAATCATAATGAATTACCTGCCCGTAGCTGCAAAGTGTCATGTTTCTAGGCTGCTTCGTTTGGTCAATATTTTTTACTTTGTCGTCACCAACTTTTTTTCAAGAGCAACGACCATAAAAACGCTTCAATTTTAGGATGTGCGTTAGCCGTAACTAAAAGTACCCACAAATCAATCTGTTAACATTATTTCCCAGAATCTCAGGATTCCAAAACACTTTAATATTTTTAGTTCCTTTCTTTCTAACTACTGCTATGTTATTTTTATTATCAAATACTTTTCAATATTTTCAGCGCTCGTCAATATGAAGGTTTCTTGAATTTTTATTTACAGACCCAAATTATAAAAATGGCCGGAAAGTGATTAATTTTTCATGGAAAAAAAATTATTTGTAACTTAAAAAATATTGCTTCATTTTTTGAAAAAAATTCATTCACTAATCAGCTTAAAATATTAACTTAGTAGAAATGAATAGAAAAAATTGTATATTTTTCGTACCAATTGTTACTAAGTTACAGTCGTTACGCATTAATTACTAATTTCTAGTGTTAAATTTGCTGTAACTCAGAAACTATTTCAGCTGTTCCTCCACATTTTTCCAAGAAAAATATTACAATTTTTGTGGGAAAAAAATTACACATTTTTCATAGTAATAGTTGCCACGTGATATATATTTGACTGTTTAATACTTTTTATCATTTATAATTCATGATAAACCATAGTCGAAAACTACTTGAGAAATTTCCACAAGTTGAACCACATACAGTTTATTAAATCAACTAAAATATTAATTTGTTAAAAATTAATTAAAAAATGTCCATATCTTGGTAAGCAACATGATTTTGATTGATTATACTTACCACTTACCACTACAAGTGGCCATAACTCAGAAAATATTCAAAATAATTGGCCATTTGAATTAGTTTTGAAAATTTGCATACTTTTCATAGCAACAGTTGCCAATTGTTGCAATTTAGTGTTAAACCAAGGGTTTATAGGTCTTTGATTAGACATACTTTTAATTGTTGATATTAATAATGGCATTCTAGAATTATTTTCTGGGTTATTCAAATTATTATTCATAAAACGTATCACGTAAATCATCCATTGTCTCTTCAAATGCCTGACATTTTTTTGTTTGCTAACTTTTTCACCGCTCTTTTTATCACAGTTTTCAGTCTATCCATACCCATATTTATTGATAACAGCACCATAACCCTTACTTAATTCATCCCAGTATCTGCTATCATGAAATGTAATTATTTCATCTTCCTCTAAACAATCTACAGGTTGTTGTAACTCAAAGTTAATGGTTTCAGTTCGTTGCAACTCTAGTTCACAAATATTCAGTTTTTTCTAAAGCTTTATTCTTTTCTTCGAATTCATCGGTCTTTCTCCTCAGGAAACTCTTTTCATATTGCAACCTTCTGTTTTCCAGCTTTAGAGTATCTGTATTTTCCTTGATTTTTTTTCAATTTCTAACAGTGTCACTTCTAGCTCTTTATGAGATGTATTCAACTGGTCTGTTAAAATGCAAGAATCCTGGAATGCCGTCTATTCGTTGCGCATTTAGTAACTGTTCGTGATAGCCACAGGGATTTGTTTCACTCCGGGTCTGACTACGCCAAAGGCCACTTGTTATTGGTCGTTTTTTGTGTTTTCCCAAGGCAGGGTGAATGAAAGTACCACAGACTCCATGTGTGTCACTGTGTTCATATACAAAACGTGCACAGTGACTTACCAGTATAATAAATGGTAAAAATTAAAATAGAATTTGTAATGGCATACCAGGTATTAGTTCTTTAAAAAAAGGTTACTTTGTAATATTAATTTTGATCTTTCTCCTTTAAACTTTTACAGGTTGTCATAACTGACGGTGAAGCACAGTCCTACGAATTTCCTTGCAGCCGTTGGTTTTCCAAAACTGAAGATGATGGTCAAATTTCAAGAGAGTTGATGTTAGCTGGCCTAACACAAGTAGAAGGAAGTGCGGGTATAAGTTGTGAAACTTTATTTTGGATGACACCTATAGCTGTATCTTTCTACTCTTTGAATCGTGTTATAAAGTGAAATTAATATTTGAACAAGAAGACAAACCGTTTTAACAAGTTCAAATCTATCTGTCTGTCTATCTATCTATCTATCTATCTATCTATCTATCTATCTATCTATCTATCTATCTATCTATCTATCTATCTATCTATCTATCTATCTATGTCTATCTATCTATCTATCTATCTATCTATCTATCTATCTATCTATCTATCTATCTATCTATCTATCTATCTATCTATCTATCTATCTATCTATCTATCTATCTATCTATCGATCCATTCACCCATCCATTCTTCCATCTACACTCCATTTAGATAATAGTACACATATATGCAACCTTCCTCACATTTCTGATGGCTTAAAAGTGTGGTGGCATATAAATAAATCGCACTTGAAAACCTTGGCCTTAGTCAGGTTGCGTTGTACACAGACACAGACACAGACACAGACACAGAGACAAACATACACACAGATGTATATATATATATATATGTATATATATATGTATATATATATACACACGGAGAGAGAGAGAGAGAGAGAGAGAGAGAGAGAGAGAGAGAGAGAGAGAAATAGATAGATTTAGATATAGAGACATATACGGAACCTAATTTGCTATCTTTGTACACCAGTATACCTAAATCAAGGAACCTACAATTAAAATTATTATATAGTGATTCATTAAGGCCAAAATATTTTTATTTTTACAATCCTGTTTATCGTACACAGGTTTCCTCTATCATCTTCATGTTACCACGGGTGATGTAAGAAATGCTGGAACAAATGCAAGAGTGTTTGTAATTTTACACGGCGGAGAAAATGGAGAGGAAAACAGTGGAAAATTGTGGCTTGAAGGTGATCGTGACAAATTTGAAAGAGGGCGTACCGATGTTTTTACAGTGGAATGTGCTGATGAATTGAGCCCATTGCACCACCTTACAGTTGGTCATGATAATAGTGGACTAGGTGCCGGTTGGCACCTAGAGAAGGTATAATGTTAACACTTGATCCCAGCCTTCCATTTTCGGGTTCATTAATTCGAACTTCATTTGTTGTCTATCAGTATTGTACTCCCTCTTTACTTTTCCGGAAGAGAGGTCATGGTTTTTATTGGGGTTTTTTCAAGAACTTTTTTTTCTTTCTTATTTTCAATATAAAACACCGCCATTATTAAACTAGTTTCATGTTTCAATAAGGTGGTTTTGTATATATTTGTATATATTGCTCTAGTATTGGCAAACAAGAGTTTCTTGAATAACAGTTGCTACCCCCCTTCCTTATAATTGCTTCGTAAGTGGTAAAATGCCAGTTTTTCACCTCCTATAAATAAACGTACTTCCCACTGTTTTGGACTGTATTAATGGCTATTTATGGAAGGGGTGTGGAGAGTGGGGAATAGTTAATTGCAAATATTCATACTGGGTTGAATGATACCCTTTATTATTTGAAAATTGTTGTCTGTTATGTTATATTGTTTGTTCCAAATAGCAGTTGTGGAGTGTCAAGTTTTAAGAATAGGTTAAAGTTTTAAATAATATAAAAGGAATTAACAATTATGATACAATTAAGAAATGGTTACACACTAGATACTTTAACTGTAGCCACAAATTTCTGTAGCCAGTGCAGTGTTTAACAATTGTATTGTTTTGATTATTTCTCTTTACCAGAGGATATTTCATTAATTTTGTAGATTGTAGTTGAAAGCCCTACAACGGGCATTGTACAGACGTTTTTCTGCAGAAAATGGCTAGCAGATGACGAAGACGATAATTTATTTGAAAGGGACTTGTTTGAGGACGAAGACCGGAGACAGCAGCGTGATATCAGTAAGTTTTGTGTTTTATATTTATTATTTGACCTTTTTGTTAAAAATTGCACTCATCATCGTAGCGTTTCGTGCCACGTCTCGAGCCATCGCCTTGCATTTTTATTTGCCTCCTTAAGATCTTCGTCGGAGACTGTTGGACTAAGTGGACAGTGATGTTGAATGTAGTCGAACGATTGAATCGCATCATCACAAGGACATTCTCCTGACTATCTCAGACGCCACCGGAGCATGTTGTCACCAGTTCTCCCAACTTTAGTTCTGGCTTGGTTTAGAGTGACCCAGTCTCTACGCGTTAAGACTGTGCCGATCGGGAGGGACTCATTAATGTCGCGGAGCACCGTATTGGTGCTGGCGTCCTTGTCTCTCCACGACGCAAGGCGGTAGTTGCTTGGCCGTATTCATCTAAGACCAGTGATGGGGAGGTAAGTTCGACGAGAAGTGAAGCGAGCTGGAATAGGAACATGTCCATGTTTTATGTCAGAAAACAAAGCCGTTGAAGACAGCAGAATGGTCTTCCCCAAGGCTCTGTGCTCGCCCCTCTTCTCTTTAACATTTATACTAATGACCAAACTTCGTTCAAAGACATCCACCGATTCATCTACGCAGATCATCTGTGTCTGGTGACTCAATCAAAGGATTTCAACACCATCGAAAGAAGGCGCAACGCTGCACTAGAAATACTCAAAGACTGCGCTAACACATAACTAATTATGGTACAGAGGTAAGGAAGGTAGAAGGATATCTAAAATAATGCATAAACTAGTATTTTGTTATATGAAAAACACATGCTGCCATAGTAACTGAGTTTTGTCAGTTTATTTGAAAATTAAAAGCTATCTTGGTAAAACAAACCGTTGTTGCATTTTTGAGCGTGAGACTTCCACATTTTTAATGCTTTGGGTTTTATCATCCGTCAGTGGCAATGCGGCTAACCACCTGACGTAGCGTATTCCCGATTATTCGGTATTTGAATTGTACAACCACCACATCTTTCTTTTTTATTTTCTGGTTGAAATACAGGTTTTGCTATACAATGACAAGCAGGGTTAAAATGGGCTTACCTGCAAGAGAAGTAGTAACAAATGTGTACACCGGGCTTAAAACTAATTTGATAAACAGCTGATTTATTGGGGGGGTTTTTCGTACTGAAAAAGTTTTTCAGCGATATTTTTTTATTCATTATATTGACTGTGGGTGCTGGTACTTATATTTTATGTTAATCCAAGACATTGTTGGCCTTTATAGACAATGAAAATTTTAGTTGTTAAGAAACGTACACGGGGAAAGCCTGAAGCACTTTGCTAAGTTCTAGTGCAAAATGAAAAGATATTCAGCTTGAGAACTTGGAAAGAACAAACAAACTATGACCCTGTCGTTAGTTGTCAGTCATTGTTTTGTATATTATTTTTAAAAAGTGTCGCAGAATTCAAATTTTTAGACAACAAGGACTTCAAAGCTATTGTAAATTTTGCCAAGCTAATGAATACTTTTGGGTTTGCCTTTTTGCACTGTCATGGTGGCCCAAAGTACTACCACTATTATGTAAATATCCAATTCGGATTTGATGTAATTTCAGATCTTTCAAGACCGAGATGTTTCTTCATAAATCTCTTTGCCTAATATCTCTTGACGTCTGACGCAGTTCATTTCAGTTTTAGTTACGTTGCTGAAAATTTGATTGCTCCAAAATGATTGCACAGGATCCCTGTGTTCTGACGAATAAACGGCATATCCGAGTTTGCTCCTATTTCACTATGTAATCATTTGTTTTCATTTACCTATGTATTATTTGCGAAACAATTTGGGTATATTTTAAGGATATGGGATGAATATTTGTGAGGTGTTTGTTAGCTGTTTAATTAGGAGAATAGGGAGCCCTCATATCCCTCAAATATATATGGAATATCATTCTGATGTTAACCCAAATGAGGTTTCTTCTCTGCTTGAGGAATTTTCATTACAGTCATTTTCGTGGGATTCTCATGTTTAATCTACTGTCAAGTCTGCTTTCTAAAAGGTTAACTCTTTGTATTGTCCTAGAGATTATCTTACGCCGAGGCTATTTTCTACCTCTATAAACCTACCACCTGCCCTTGCATGGAGTACTGTTGCCATATCTGGACAGGTTATCTGTCCTCTCGTCTTAATGTTCTTGATAACGTTCAAAAACTTGATAGACCCAAATCTTACGGCTGATACTCTTCAATCTTTGTCTAATTGATGAAACATAGCTTTTCTTAGTCTTTTCTATAGATATCATAATGGGAAGTGATCTGATGAACTTTTTTGGCTTGTACCAGCTCATTTTGTTGCATCTCGTATGACTTACTTTTATAAACATTTTTATCCTGATTCAGTTGTTGCTTCTCGCTATATTTAATCTTTATATGCTGTTATCAAAAAAGAAATATCGTGCTGAGGAAAGCCGGAAGAAAAACATTTGGCATTTTGTGTACGTTTTGTTTGAGACACTTTTTCTTTATGTCCAACAAGGCTGCTACTTCTTTGTGAATTAAAATAATTTCGCAGACTGAATGTGTGATTAAATGCGATCGAACCGTTGGTGTTTCCATCTATGTAATGTTAAAAATTAAAAAAATACCGACTATTCTCGTGATGCTGCATAATTGACTTAAAGTTCATTCGTCTAGATCTGCTGTGACATACAACAGCAGGGATATCTTGTATAATTTGGCACTTTAAAGATTATTGAATGTACTTTGTGTATTGCATGTACTTGGCATACATGGTATTAGAAATGTGATGGATATTTCCAAATACGACAAAAAAGTCTATCCAGGAGAAGACCCACATCCCCTTACAAATACGTATTGAGAAAGATAAAACATGCATTCTTAGATGAATTGTAATATCCCTTGGCATGACAAACAAATAAACAGATTAACTGCAGCTACAAATGCCTACCATTTTGACTATTCGTGGTCTTTCTTTCATTGACAGTAATATTTGGATTCTACATAAGATGAAGATGCCCTTGGGCTGTGCTTAAGAAAAGACTTAAGCTCAGGAAATACGAAATTGAAATGGAGAATAAGCTTAGCATAAAATACATTAGATCCTGGTCTCATTTCAAACCCCAACCTTTTTTAAAAAAATATGACATTAATACTATATATTATTGTTGAAACAGCCTGGTTTTTTAGATATTGTTTGTGTTATTAATTATTTGTAGGGGAAAAGTTCCTAATCTCGAACCATTTTCTTTCGTTAGTTCAAAGCCGATCTGAATGCTGTTTAGTTTAGAATACTCTTAAAGTGATATTTGATTTTCTATTTGTTTTTTTAGAGCACCTGTGGAACGTATGGCTATGGACGAGTGACTTAAATGGTGCTGGTACTGATTCCAAAGTGCACATTGTACTGTATGGTAGTAAAGGTAAATCTGAAGAGAAATATTTGGAAAGCGAAAGTGACAATTTTGAAAGAGGCCAGTTGGATAAATTTAAAGTTGAGATGAAAGCAGTTGGAAAGCCTTACAAACTAAGGATTGGTCATGATAATTCTAAGCCTTTCTCAGCATGGCATTTAGACAAGGTAAATTATTATAGCTTGACACAGCTACCTAAATAATAAAATGTACTAATGTTCGTTTTTAAAACCTTTCAGAACATAGCTGTATAAAAGTTGTTACTGAATGGGTTTGATCTGCATGTTTTTATTATTGAGTGATGGAGTAAGACGTTTAATTAAATTACGTTGGGTGTAATATGGTAAAGGCAACAGACCCATCATAACAGCCAGTTTGATAAGAGTAAGCCAGGGTTTTGCATCATAACCAAATGCATAAGATACGGTGAAAGTTTTTGTGATGCACCATGTGACCTCGAGGGTAAAGACCATATAAACAGGATCACTTAAAGTGACCCAGTCCACTCACAATGATCGGTGTTAGAGGGTAAACTCCATCTCCTAGCTAAGGCACCCGGATTTCCTCTAAGTATCTGTTCTTCTGACAAGGTCCAACCCTTTTTGACACAATTTTGATGCACCCCTACTCTTCCTGCCCGTATGCAGTCATGCTTAACATGCCAGTCCTTGCGAGGCATGCTAAACTGTTTAAAGTCAAGCAACTGAATTGAAAGTCAGTGGTTTGGATTTGGTTATTTTCTATTTCCCAGTTTTAAACCGAGTAAAAGAACGTTCATGTTAGTGTCTGGTGTGACATCTGGGCTATTGGCCAGACGATGCAAGGACGCCTTCACCTGCAACAGTAATAAGCCATTGCCAGCTGTTAGAAAGCTAAGGTCTTACCTGTTGAGTCTGTCCAGTTCTGCATGTGAAGGTCATCACACCCTGACGGGAGAACCTCTGGCTACTGTATTACTATTGTAATTTTTTAAAATTATTTTTTTTTTTACAATTTTTTGTTTTCACACCTCCAGTGTAAGGCTTGGCTAATGCTGGAATCAGTAGGCCTTTTTTGAGGAAAGACATTTTCAAATTTTATCAAAGTATATTTTCCTGTTTTAAATACCAGAACATATATATATATATATATATATATATATATATATATATATATATATATATGTGTGTATATATATATACTCAAGCTACCGACAGTACTGTTTCGCCCTTTGTGGGTTCATCAGTGCAGCACAGAGTTTCTGAGACATAACTCTCAGGCCATGTTGCCGGAGCAAGCACAGCTTAAGAAGTTATTGTGGGATCCTGTCAGAGTGCNGGATCAAGCACAGCTTAAGAAGTTATTGTGGGATCCTGTCAGAGTGCTCAAACTACGCATGCGCAGTGAGCTCCGCATTACGCAAACGACAGGTTCCCATCTCAGATAGAGTGCTCAACCAAACTTTCGTAAGGGAGCGTAATACTCATGTATTTACATGTATATATATACATGTAAATACATAGATATATATAGATATATATATATATATATAGTGTGTGTGTGCGTGTCTGTGTCTGTGTCTGTGTCTGTGTCTGTGTCTGTGCAGGAATGTAAAAAATATAACATGTAACTAATCAGTTGAATAAATCTACTTATAAATTAAACACTCTGTCAATAGACGGATCCCGAGTTCGATGACGTAACGTTTCGCTCGGCATGGAAACAAAGCATGTAAGAGACCAGAAGCTTAGCGTAGAAAAAATAACGTCGATACTCTGGGAAGTCATTGCAAATTTTGAACTTTACCTGTTGTCAATTAGATTTTTCTCTGTAATTAAGAGTCACAAACAGGGCAGATGGTTAAAAAACGCATCAAATGTTAAATACGAGGTGACGCATTTATTAAAGAATGTAAACAACAGATTAGGAATAATACTAAAGAGATGTGATCACGTTTTGCAATTTAGGCAATATATTACAAAGCAGTATGAATGTACATGATTTAAAAATTGAAAAGAAATTATACAAAATACAGCATGAACAACAGCCCATACAGTTCAAATATTTCTTTCTGTGAAAGTAAAACACTAAAGAAATCGTTGACCAGTGCCGGTCGAAACTACAGTTGCATTCCGGCCTGTAAATATGCACAGTATAAACGTGACGATGAACAGTATAAACGTGAAGCTGGTGAAGAAGTAAACACTGGTATTGGTTTTTTTCCATAAAATGTTGTTCAAAACAAGTGTGGGACTCAATTGTATCACGCTTTTGAAGGAAAGGAGGATTCAGCTCCTGTGTGTGAGTTTCATTTTCCACCAAAAGATATCAAGGTACCTTAAGTTGGTAAAAATAATTAAAAAGTGCGTCTGCTCCTTTCATATTTCCCCATAAGGAAAAAGTATCAGCTCCTACAATTCCAAAAATTAAAAAAATGTTTACAACGGATAAGTGCAAAAATTAAGTCTTTACAAACTGAACTACAAAAAAATTATATCAAAACAGACTTATGACTATGAAAATATATGAAAAACCCAAAACTGTTCAAACCCTACAGTGCTTTACGTTTTTAGAGCTTTATACACATTTCTTAATCCTAACAGTGATTGCAAAAGTATTAAATACTATGAAAATATATAAATTGATTAACGTTCTAGTTATGGCTTTTCTTAGTTATATAGAATATCACTCTCACTCTTACTGAGAGTGAGTGTTTACCATTTCTTATCAGTGGAGGGCAATATGTCATAGTGGGGTAGGACTTAAGGTGCCTATGCTATCCGATCAAACAACAAAAATTAATTTGGGCCTTTCACTCATCACTGAAGGCAGTCTCAATCCTGGGTTGAGAAAGGCTGAGGGCTGACTACAGAAAGGGTATTTGGAGTAAAATCCTCCGCAAAATTAGTTATGAAAATATCTTTGAAACGTTAAAAGTGCACATCTAATTATAAATAGCTGCCGTAAAATGGTAGATATGTCATCAAAAATTAATCTCCCAGAGTTGTTTTTATCTTTAGGTTGAGATGGAAAATATATCAACGAAAACGAAATATTCTTTCAAGTGCGGCCGTTGGTTGTCACGTACAGAAGATGATGGCGAAATTGTGAGAGAGCTTCCAGCGCAAGGAAAAAATATCAAGGCATTACCAGGTATGTTAAGGTGGATCCTTTTCCAAATACATAAATATGATGAACTTAGATTTTTTGGGGTTTTATTCATGTTAAGAATATTGAAAACGCTCTTTTGTTCATCTGACGATGTGAGCCAATAAAAAAAGATATGTTTTTTTTAATCCGTGATCCCCATTACAGCAACTGTCACTCAATTCCTAAAATCATGTTAGCTCATGTCGTTCTTACATTGAGAGCATTGCATAAAGGTCGAAACATGGAAACGAACTTAATTAGCCTTTATTCCACAAGCAGAGAATGAAGCTAATATGCTGCTGTACATCAGCATTTCTGAAGACTAACGTGAAAACGTTGTTTCACACTTCACTTAATTTGATTTGTTTGTCACAAACAGTGAAACAGTGATGTGTTCATGTGAGAAAAAGTGTTCTAGCTACGCGCTATTGGCCAGAATATTCAAAATTCGCTCTATTTCGCCCGTTTAAATTTATTTTTTATTTGTTAACTCTTGTATTCCCTGAACTTTTAATAGGATCATCATTTTCTCTTGTGATTTAATATTTACCATTATTTTGTTTTGAAGCTAATAAATAGAATTTCTTTATTTTGCAACTACCAACAAAAGCGATTACAAGCTGTACTAAAATGTCATTTTTTTGGGACCAGGTTAACCTCTTGAAATCCAAAGCCTAGGCCAGTGGCAATACTCGTTTTGTCAACCTTTGCTACGAAATAAACTTAAGTTGAAAAAGCTTATTTGAAGGAAAAGAAACAGCTACTGACCTCTTCTAACATCTGCTAACCTTTTCCGAGCTGATTTCATAAGAAAAACACGCCTAAATTCAATTTTGTAGAAGCCACCAATAACAGATAACACTGCTTGACGAATATAACTGGAAATGAATTTATCCCTCCAGTTGCAAATAAAGTGACATAAACATCATTTTGAGTACAGCCTTTTTGTTCTAATTTGATGTATCATGCAGTCTCCATAAATTCTGTTTTTAGTCTGAGCGATCGAGGCCCACTTTATTACAGCCCGTATTGGTACCTCTTTTATTGATTGTGGAAGATAAGTGTTAAAAAGGTGGCTTTTCAGTTTCAACAAATAAAAGTAAACTTGCCCATAATCACTCAAAGATGATCTGAGACCATATTTATCTTCGGTATGCTCACAGGCAACAAAACTACCTTTATTGATTTGTTCTGAAATGCATAACTTGGCATACTGTTGAAAGAATCGCAGTGTATATATTTTAAGTATTTCCAAGAAATCGATATTTTTTGAAAGCTGCGTTTATCATTCCATTTTCAAAAGAATTTTAGAGTTCTATGGTTTTGGTTCATAAAATTTCCGAAAAATGGGTTCTGACAGCGAAGACAATAAATTTCTATACGTGTTCCACGCGAGGACACGTTCCACACCTTGGTTTGCATGTCTCTTTCCTAATTTGTTATCTTTGCTACAAGCAACCTACTTGTATCTATTACTACTAGTGGTGTCTATTCAAGTAATATGGAGCTTGCAACTTAGCCAGCATAAAGTAAACGAGCTAAACAAATGGGGTTCTTTTGTCGAATAGGTTGATTTTCGCATTTAGAGTAAATGACTCTTAGCTACCCTGCTACTTTTTGTGCTCAAGATGTGTCAGGGGTTTAGTGACTCCCACGGTGACACACCTTGAGGGCATCTGGCCTGGTATTATTTTATTTAGCTGTACAGTTGCCCTCCCAGTGCATTTCTTTACTTTGCCGATGGTTCAATTGCAAGATCTCTGCCTTAGAATCTTTTCTTTACAAATGTCAACGAATGATTATCTTTTAGATACATAGAACCCTGGTTCTTGTCATCTACCCCCAAAATGAACAATTTCGTTTGATGGCTCTTGCTTGGAGAAGCTTGGGTGGTTTTGTGTATAATGAGAGTGCAGTATCAAATTGTGGCCTGGGTATGAATGCACAGGATATATCTCCCGAACCACAGCTCAATACTATCAGTTTTTGACATTCGAGTTTAACACTTTTAACGCATAGTTCACAACCCCAAGTGACAACTGGGGACAGCTGGCAGAAGCATTCTTCTGGATGCTGTAATGATACAGGTAAACAACTGGGTTCCTTTTGCGAAGTAGTGTGGCTCTCTTTTAGAGTGAATAGCAAATATATAAGAAAAAAATTACAAATGGATCATTTAATTCAAAAGTATTACTTTCTCCTGAAGGTAAATCATTGTACACTGAAATGTACAAATCATCTGTGTGTAAAGATTATAAGTAACAGGAGAACGAACCTCCAGGGTATGGGCAATCCCCCCCCTATTTCCGTTACCTTGTGGCTATTTTTGTAAGAATGCCTCATTTTATGGAATATATCACTGTTTACTTTGAAACTTCTTATAGCGCCTTGAAATTTTGTCTTAGTTTTATTATGTTAGTTTGTAATATTTTGTTAGCAATATGTTGTTGATGAATATGAAATTAAATGTTACGGGTGCTTTTTTCCATAGTTGTTATCTATCACGTGTTTGTACAAACTGGAGACAAGCGAGGAGCTGGAACTGATGCTAATGTCTTCTTGAACATTTTTGGTGAAAGAGGAGATACAGGAAAACGAGCTTTACTTAAATCAAAAGCGAACAGAAATAAATTCGAACGAAATCAGGTATACAGATTTTGGTTTTTATCTTAGAAGTTGTTAATTTTATGGACTATTTATTATGTTGTGAGTCGTAAGCTTTTTCTGAGCTGCGTTTCGATGGATAATTCTTCCATCTTTAGCTACCTTATTACTTCAGTAGCCCGGTGATGGGGGTGGGGTTGGGGGAATATTTTCGAAACGTAGCTCAAAAAATCTTCCGACTTACGATTTGGGTTTTATGTTACGATATTTAAGACGACATGGTAGATGTGCTACATGCAGTTATCAGTACTGCTATTGATGGCCTTCTATTTGTTGGTTACGTTTTATTTTTGTTTCACATACTAATTTGTATATTTATGTTCAGTTTCTATGGAAGTTTCTTATATTATATGTCGTATTTATGTTGTAATTTTTTTTACCAGTGGCACACATATCCAGCTTCATACATACATACATGCATTCATTCATTCATACATACATACATACTTGCATGCCTACATAAATACATACATGCATACATACATTCACAAATTCACACATATAAATTCATACATGCCTGCATACACACATTCATACATACATGTATACATACATACAAACATAAATATATACATTATATCTATTACATACATTATATTAATACATTATTATTATTTTACATATTATTAACATTATATACATATACATACATACATTTATCTTTATTGAACTGGGCTAACTAAAGATATTCCAAGATGTTCAATGTTCCTTTACGTTTTATAATCAAATCACGATTGTTCGGCAGGAGAAGAAACTCAAATTTTCGTACATTATTCACGAGTCTTCCTACATCTAAGATTCGACAGCTGTTTTGCAGCAATAAAATTTGCAGTTGTTAAAATTATCCAAACTTTCGAAGTTTGTTCTCGGAATCCTAAAACTTATTTTAACAATTTTCTCGCTAGCTATAGAAGGTTTCCACGAATTCTTGATCTTGCGAACCAAGCTCATCGAAGTGAAAAGCTTGAAGGTTACGTTATCGAATGCAGCTAAGGTGGATACAGAGACTCCAACTGAAATAGCACAACCAGAAAAATTGACCGCATGTCATGAAAGCTATATACATACACATACATAATTACATACACACATACATACATACATACATACATATATATATACATACATGTATACATACATACATGCATACATACATACATGCATACATACATACATATATACATACATACATACATACATACATGCGTACATACTTATGCCACTGCAGTGATATAACGGAAAGCCTACTTTATAGTGATAATGAGACCATCGCTTTTATAACACTGTTGTGAGAAGGGCATAGTTTGTAATGCCTTGCTCTTGCACAGCTATCGTGCCGAAGACTCTGTATTCCAACAGAAAATCCACAAAAGCCCGAGCAGCATTTTTTCATTTTTTTACTGTATCTTGATGCTTTGTTACTCTTCTCTAACTAATGTTTCATAGAAAGGAGCAAGTCAAAGGTAAAATATTCATGGCCTGCCTCACTGGGTGACAATTATTCCCACTAGATGTTTACAGAAACCTTAACTTTTGATGCTCTTTGTTCACCACTGATAGCTTTACAATTATTTTTAACGCCATACAAATTATCATGTGTTTTTGACACGATTTATATTAAGGAATAGGAATTATTGTTTTATTGAAATAGATAAAACCCAAAATTCAGATCCTTGTCGAGGATTTCCTCAACCATTTGGCTTTTCCCTTAAAGCTGCATGGACAATAAAAATTCACCCCATTGACTACTGTTAGGCCCATCATCCTGCTCTAGTGTCATTTATGTCGAGGTTGATATAAAACACACCAGTATTTTTCGTGCCCTTAACTTTGCTTGATTTAACTGAAAGGTCCCGTCATTTTGGGTAACTGACGGTTTAATTCGGTATCCCCGCTGAGGTAGAAATATCCCCAATTTAACCCTTTATTAAACTGTACACTCATTATATATTTATTTGACGAATAACGAATGGTATTTAAGATTATTAGTACACATGCATCGAGAAATAAACACAAATATGTCTTCATGGATGCATTTTCAGTTTCATAAATCGTTATTTTTTTAAAAATATTTTCAAGATCGATGAATTCGAAGTTGAAGCAGTCTCCCTTGGGAAATTGAAAATGATTCGTATTGGACATGATGGAAAGCATGCTTCCGCCGGCTGGTTTCTGGAAAAAGTATCGATTGTGTCATCAGAGACAGGATCACCAGAAGTTTTATTTCCTTGCAAAAGGTAGCTTTTCGGTATATGTGTGTTTTTCTCAGTATCATATTTGTGTTCTTTTGTCTTTACTCTAATCAACATGGTAGACACTATAGTCTTACTAGTTTTTCTCCAGCCTACCTTGTAGTTTTTAAAGCTCAACAACCTAAAACGTATTTGCAAATATGCGTAGCAAAACATCTATAACCAATTGTAAAAATAAATTATAGCTACTCGGTAGAAAACTAACCCTTTAACTTTTAGACATAAGTCTCCGTCAATGTACATTTGCATACACTATAACATACAGTGCACATGTAATCAACGACACAGAAGGCCAATGTTTAAAAGCGTAACTACAATTTTTAGCCAAAGATTAGTAACATAGCAATAAAAAACCACGTAGAGGGAGCTGATACGTTGTGACGACTCCTGCCAAAAGCATCTGAAAGATAGAGACGAAAAAGAGTAGTAGCTACTTAATGGTCCTGAAAATACCTTTGGATACCTTTTACTTTGAACACGCGCAATACTCCTTTGGGCACAGTGAATAAGTAATGTCGAATATTTTTCATCCAGACTCTCACATTCACTTGAGACCACATTCATAGGCCAATTTTTTGCTGCAGCTTCTTAGATATTAGTCAATTAAATTAAGTACCGAAAATGGCAGGAAGGTAGGGATTCTCAATTATTCGGGCTTTACAAGTTTTGTTTAATTTTCTTGTAAATGTGACGATCTTTACCTGATTGATTGGAACTGCATGTAAATAAACCCATCCGTTACGTTTTCTTCATATATATTCAAATTCAATAGCTTACAGAAAGGCAGATAAAGAGTTACGTCTGTGCCAAGTCACTGATGGCCGTTGGACGTTATCCATGCTTAAGGAATTCTGCAGGAAAAGTACCGGCCCAGATCAACTTTACACTTTACCACTTTACAGGTCAATGAAAATTGTTTGACTGCACAGCCTGAATTGAGTAACCATTACTTAGCACTTGGTATAGCTGTGTTATATGTATTACACTGATCCGTCATTTGACGGTACATTTAGCTATTTTTGCCGTCCAAAATTCACTGCGTGGAAACGGTTGCGACCCCGCACTCTAATTATTGCATTTTTGTCGTACTTGCTTTTACTGTTTGTATTTTCTAGAGAAACATACATACATTTGGGATTGTGGCCTACCATACAGAAACATGAATACCGTGAATGTGGAAAAATGATGTGTTCTCGTTGTAATTAGAAGTTGAGGTAACCAAACAGAAGCGCGCATACCCTAGAAATGACACAAACCTTTGTGACATTGTTTCGGAATTTGCTTAGGGTCTTCTGCACCCTTATATAATTTAAGGTCTCGTTTGCTAGGACATTACTATTGTATAATTAAGAAAATGTGTAAAGTTGGGACTCTTCCAGAGATAGATCCACCACATTGCTATTTGAATTTTCGAGGTCTTTTGTCATCACCCCCTGCATCTACTTTTTCACTAGACCCAGTTAAAAATTAACAGCTTTAAGTATTCTTCTGTTGATATTTTTTTGTTATTTGTTACAGTAAAGTTTCAATGTCTTTTGCAGATGGCTCGCTACTGACGAAGATGATGGTCAGATTGTAAGGGAACTTCCAGCGGGTGAACACGGAAGTTTGTTGAAAAGTAATTGATAATAATTTTTCTTTTGTAACCTTAAAGTTATTTGCAAATTCATGCAGTTGAAGAAAAGCTTCCCTCGTTTTATTGTTCTGCGTTACACATATAACATAATATAACTGAAAATATTTGTTTTAATTACTTTAGCACATTTTTTAATGTGTGGGGAGTTTTTGGTCTAAGATATAATTTTTCATGGCTGAATTAATTTTTTGCAATGCAAAAATGGCTACTACTTAGTAAAAAACATGTTTTTGAAAGAAAGCTGAAAATAATAGCTAAAATAAATTCCAGAGAAAGCAAATACAGTATGCATCACAGTTTCTTAATGTTTAATATAAATGTTAATTGTGCGTAAAGACCCCATGATTTCATCGGGTACCACGTTATGATCTTTAGGGGGCGGTTGCCTGAACAGAGTAATAATGTTTCGACCACCCAGTTAGATTTGACAGATTTCTGTAAACCATGAAAACAGTTTCATGAAATATCTAGTGCCAGATTATACTTTTTCCACACAACAGATCATTATTATGTCAAAGAGACAGTCGTTCATGATGGAATTAAACACTATATGCGAGAGGCGCCAGTGCATCGAAATAATGACCGTTTGAAATAGTGAAAATTAAGTTCGGGAAGATTTCCTAAACTGGCCTTAACTTGAAGGGAAATATACTGCATCTCTTGCCAATTCAGTACCGACAGAAAGGGTATTTTCTATGACAGGAAATGTCACCAAAAAGCGATGCAGTCTTCTGCCAGAAAACGTTTTTGAACCATAATTTACCTTAACTTTGATGGCTATTTTGCCTTGTTGTACCTTTTAACGTTAAGTAGCTTATCCATGCCAGAATCTTTAAACTTACGTTGTAAGTGCAACATTTTTTGCCAATTGCTTCACTTAACTGTAGAAAATGGATTCTTATGTATCTCAGATGAGATGAAATGTTTTCGACATCCCCGAATTGAACTTTGTAATTAATATTTTAAAATGTATAAATCCCTCTTTTCCTAGCGTTTTTTTAGTGTTTTGAATTTGAACATATTCTTCGGACGGTTATTCATTTTGTACCGTCTGGCGTTTTCGATTGCGTTGACTCAATCTCAAAAAATGACTGTTACACTTTACACCGTCTTGCTTTTTTAACAAGAATGAGCTTTTTCTCCTGCCCAAATACTAGGAAATCACGGTAACTAAGGGCGATTTAGTTTTTTAAATTTTTTGTGGTTACGACTTACAACAGCCTCCCACTATTGATACTTGGTCAGCTCGTTGTTGGAGTGAGTTTTTAGAAGAAGACAAAGTACGAGTTGGTTCAAAACGCGCGATAGTCGTCGACATTAGGAATGCATTTGTTGTGTTGTGTGAGTTCTAAGAAAGTTTTCCGGCCTCTGAGATGTGGGGGTTGAGCCCCTACATCTTAGAGGTCGGAAAATTTAAAGTTTTGAGAAGTCCAGTACTCTCAAATTTGCACACACGCATATTCTTTTGCAAACAGATTTATATTTGCTTGTCTTGCTTATCCCGCACTGTGTTAAAAGTGTTTATTACCAATCCGTTTGGCATACATGGATCCGTTTTATGCTTCTTTCCTTAGTGATACAATACTATTTTTGTCAAAATTTGGTGGGTTTTTTATATTTCAGCCACATCTTATAAAGTATCTGTCAAGACAGGAGATATCAGAGGCGCCGGAACCGACGCCAATGCATCTATCCGAATCTTTGGTGAAACTGGTGATACTGGAACCTTACGCTTACGGGAAGCAGAGAACACAAAAAACAAATTTGAAAGGGCAAGAACAGATATGTTTACAATTGAAGCCATGGACATTGGAAAAGTGTGTACAATGCAATTTTAAGTTTCAACTTTTCTTTAATTTTGTGATCTAGAAGAGTGCGCATGCACGTACCTGTTTGATTATAATTTTCTTCCAATGAAGCTCTTGTATATTTTGATGCTCTCTGTATTTACTTGGTTTGTTGAGATAACTAAAAATATGTATTTTGTATTTCTTTTGGTATTGGGTTGGGCCTTATGTGTCTGCTGGCGTGGAGAATGTTATGTTATTTCATATTGTCCTCCTCCCTTTATTCAGGACTCTATATGGAAATGAATTTTATAGTAACCCGCTCTTGAAAGTCTTGATATCTAGTAACTAGTCTAGACTTGGACGCGAGATAAAACTACCAACACGCCTTCTCTTTTATATCTAGGCTGTACTAATTTTACTTGAACAACTAAAAGTGAATTTATCCTTCTAACAGTTTTACCTTTTTCTGTATTTCTTTGCTTTAGGATATCTTTGTTATATATTATTGTTTTAAATGAAGGTTTTTTTAAATATTGATAAATATTGCAATAAGTAACAAAGAGGAACATTTTTATTTGACATTGAACTTTATTATATAACACTGTGTTGTTTCATGCAGGAAGACGGTGTATTGATAGTTAATGATAAAATAAAGAGTGCATTGTGGCCTCCAATAGTGTCATTAACAATGCAACTTACTGAATGCTTCTTATATTTACTTCTGGTACTTGCATGAGGTTGTTTCGATATTTTTTTAGTTTCATTGAAATGAAAATAGTTTTATGACATCTTTCTTCTCATTAATAAGCGTTCTTAAAAAATAAACCAATCTTAAACGATCCAAATTTTGAAATAATACTTTTTTGTAAATGCTGTCTTCAAGTGTTACCTTTTTTACCAGTTGTGCATGCTCTCCATTACACACCACAGTGGTTTCTATGGTGAGGCTTTTGCATTTGCATGTCTAAAATGGTCCTGCTGGCGCCAAGTTGGGATCTTTTCTTACCTATTTTGTTGTACAGGTGGTGGCATTTTGCGCTGGAGAAAAACCTTCGGTGGATACCGATAACTATAGGTTGTGATTAATCTTTCTTAATGTTTTTGTTCTTAAAGATAAAAAAGGTTATTCTTGGACACGATGGGAAAGGGATTGGTGCAGGCTGGTTTGTTGATTCTGTCACAATCGAAGTCGCTTCACGGGGAGAGTATCTGGTCTTCCCATGCCATCGTTGGTTAGCAGAAGATGAAGACGACGGTTTAATAGAAAGAGAATTATTCCCTGGAGAAGAGAAAAAGCTTTCTAAAAGTAAGTGTGATTCTTTTTTCTGTATTCGCTTTATTGTATATGTTTTTATAAGAATTTACTTATTTTTTACTTGTATTTTTCATGTAGTTTGTCTATTGTCCTTAGCTGTTGGTTGTAGTTCCAACAATCTACTTGTGCGTTCTTTGTTAACTTCTATTTTTTTAATCTTGTTTTTTTATTTTTTATTTTTGCATGTCGTTTTTCTTAGATAGTAAAATAGATGATGAGTATTCTATGAAAGCTGGTGTTCTTCTAGTATCTTTTCTTGGTCCAACTTTAGTTTTTAATTACACCAATGCTCTTTCTAGTAACTTGATTTAGTTTATCAACATTTGATGACAGTAGCTTACACCCTGGCACTGCCCACAAGGCAAATCTGGAAGAACAAGTTAAACTTGATTTTGAATCACGCCTTTAAGCTGCCAGAGAACGGGGAATGAAGTGCCTGGTTTCTTTCAATCTGGCAAGGATGCAACTGATGTCGCTGATGGAAAGCCTTTATCTCCCTCCAATATCAATGGACTAGCATTTTGATTTTCAGCCTGGTGAGGGTGTTTCTTCTCTTGAGGAATGATCATCACTGAGGATGGTTGGTTTTTCATTTTTGCCAGATCTTTCTTGGGGTTCCCATATTCAATCTATTGGTATATTTGCTTCTAAAAAGGTGGTTCCTTGTTTCACGCTAGAAAGTACTTTACACTTGAGGCTACTTTTTTGCTATAATTCTACCATCTGCCCGTGCATGTATTACTGTTTGCATTTGTGAGCAGGCACTGATTTGTCTTATCTTGATATTCATGATCTAGTTCAGAGATGAGTTTGTAACTTGATAGGTACAAATCTTGCTGCTACTTTTCAAACATTGTCTCATTGCTTGAATGCAGCTTGTCTTAGTCTTTTAGATATTTATTATCATGGGAAGTGTTTTTATAAGCTTTTCTTGTTGGTTCACCTGGTTGTTGTATATCGTGCAATGCGGGTCTTTTAATGTCTTGATTATTATGCAGTTTTTTTTGGCAAACGGCTATATTTTGGAACTCTCTCGTTTCTGGGTGCTTTCCTCTATTATGTGACGTGAATTGTTTTAAGGCTAAGGTCAAACATTACCTCTTGACATAAGCTTTTTTTCTGTCTTTTCTTATCCGTTTCGTACACTTGGTGGTTTTATATCTTTTATGGTACATAAAAAATGTAAGGAAAATAATATAAGTGCAGTGAACTTGCGGTATGCATGTAGGAAAATTATTTCAGCTATAATAATGGTGTGAAAAAAATCAAATTTTTGGACAGCCAAGGACAAAGGTAGCTAGATGTTTTTCAGTTTCCCTTTGTATTTCTCCTTGTTAAAATGCAATCTAAGGTTTATTTTGTCATTTTGGCACTTTGATCTGGACCATTGCCGACGAAAAATGTTTTGACCAAAATGAAAATGAAATTAATTGTGACAGTTAACGAAAACGTTGCGCATATAGCATTTAGTAAGTGTTCATGATAGCCACAGGGGTTTGTTTGATTCCAGTTCTGACTACGCCAAATTCCGTATGTGTTTATTTGAGGTCTTTGATGCATAGTGTGTGAAAGCTTTCTTTGATTTACTTTTCTCTGCATATGTCGAATCTACAATGCATGCTGCTAGGATCTTGCACTTAAACATAACGTTTGCTTATCGACGCAATGTGGCTTCCCTTTCCTTGTTTTATAAGTACATGTATGGGCATTCTTCCCCAGAATTATCCTGTTTGACTCCACGTCCTAGAAATGTCAAATTAATCAATAGGTTTTCATTGAACTCTCATCCATATGATGTTAGATTGCTTGACTGATACAGAAAGCTAACTATACAGCTTCTTACCCCGTACTTCTCTCCGTTGATATTCCGCCCAGTCATATTGCTAGACTTTTTAGTGTAAACTTTGGAAATTCAAAACCAGTATCGGCACCCTTCTTTGATTTCACTCTAATTCTTTCCCACTATTTTCTACCATATTTTGCTTCTTAACAAGGAGTGTGTAAATTTTGACAGGGATCCAAGTCGACACTTGGCGACAGATAACTCCAGAAGAAACTTTTAGCTTAAATTTTTTTCTCAAAGTTCTAATCCAAACACTAACTGAAAATCTTGGCGCCAGAAAGTTGACGAAAGAATAAAATTGAACAAACTCTCTGGCTTCTTGAGTTCGTAAGGTAAGCGACGAAGTGTTTTCAACAGGAGGAGAACTTGACAAGTTATTTCTTTAATACCTATTTTTGGTTCAAAGTGAAACAAGATGAGGTTGTGGACAAGACGGAAACAAGACGGGTGTGGACGGTGGAAGATTTTCAGTTCGGCAAAACAAAAGCAAAATGTATTCAGTTCAACTACAAATGGTTCCTTAAATGTTTGGATGAATAGATAATACACGATGTGTGTTATTAGTATGTTATTAGTACAGTACTTAGGACATGCAAATCTAGTTTACATAATTGGCTACCACTGATTTATGCATGTACATATATATATTTATGGATAGATAATACATGATGTGTGTTAGTATGTTATTAGTATGTTATTAGTACTTAGGACATGCAATTCTAGTTTAAATAATTGGCTGCCACTGATTTATGCATGTACGTGCATATTTTTGGATAGATTATACACGATGTGTGTTATTAGTATGTTGTTAGTACTAAATGTTATCAGTACTTAGGACATGCAATTCTAGTTTAAATAATTGGCTGCCACTGATTTATGCATGTACGTGCATATTTATGGATAGATTATACACGATGCGTACAGTGAGTTATTAAGATACGCCATTTTAGTTTACATAATTTCCTACATCTGTGTAAACGATTTCTTCTGACATTGATCTTTTGACTGTTCAAATTAGTTTACAGTTTGTTTCAAGTTGTCTTCTTTGTGTTTTCCCCCCGTACTTACAACACTATATCATTTAATTGAGTTTTTATCATATATTTTTGGCAGAGGTACCCTACGAATTGTCAGTTCTTACCAGTGACATTCGTGGTGCTGGCACAAATGCCAATGTCTTTATTGTTCTCTACGGTGAAAAGGGAAAGTCGGATGAATTTTGGTTAAGAAGCAAAACTGATAATTTTGAACGAGGGCAGGAAGATAAATTCAAGGTACGTTAAACAAAGTTAACCTAGTTTATAGGAATAGATTTCTAGAGCTGGAAATATATTAAACGAGAGCCTTATTGTTACTTTCTTTTACCATTGTTTCTTTCTTCTGCCATCATTTTCACTTGACTCATTTCTGAACCATCCTAATTCTTGCTCTTCTGGAAATCTTCTGCAGTTACTTTGCAATCTTGTTAAATCGCTACTTAATCAGCTCTCGGTCATTCTCTAGTTATATTTTACAAACCAATTTTATTAACTGTTTTCTCATGGCCATGCCCTGGTTACTAGAAATATGTAATCATTCTGGCCATTATCAACTAACCCAGCTTTGTTGGGTAATACCAGCACTGAATGGCACATTAGAAAATCGTACACTGCATCAAGTGTAAACCAACATAAAGAAATAAAAAAGAATCAGTATATCCTACCTACAATTACCGATTGCATAGCATTTTGTAGTGCATTTGGGTTGGTATTTAGAGGTCAGCATGAAAATAGAAATTCTGATAACCCATAAGTATTTCTTAGCTTCATAAATTTAGAGCAATTGTAAATTCCTTGTTATCTGAACATTTGCATCGATTTGTTAAAAGGAATATTAAAAGACAATTCCCTATTGAGTGACTATGAATGACGAAAATTGAAAATATTAGACTAGTGTTGTTATCCAAAATGAAAATTTGACTTTATACCTTCTTGTATTTAGTAGCTTAACCCGGGTTCAATCTCTGTGCTTTTCGCAAAGAGTCGTGAATGTACGTTGATTTGCACGATCGACCTGGTATTGGGTAGGAGATAGATTTTGTTCGAGTGTGCGTCGTCGTTAGTCTGTCAGTGAGGAAAATAAGCCAGCCGGGCTATTTAACTGAAAAATACAACTTTTCATATGAAGTTTCATTTTTCTTTAATGATAAAAAGAATTGAAAACATCAAAAAAAA
>RDPX01000145.1:1301443-1312205 GCA_003991215.1 Morbakka virulenta
CTCCTTTCTCTTAACTCTCATCTCTACTAGTTTCTCTCCCCCCCCCCCCCTTATTTTTTTTCACTTTTCACACACTTGCTCACTTTTCACACACAGGCTTGTATGGTTCTTAGCGACGCGAAAAAAAATGCGTTTTCGCAGTTTTCCTTTCATAAATATTGCCTTCGCACACTTATCAAGTCCGAACTACATGCAGATATCTGTAGTAAATTGACAAACAGTTGTAAAAAGGCCTTGGTGCTGCTGGTTACTTTTCGCAAATAATTTCTGGTCATCCATGTGAAAAAGGTGATTTATAACTTTGGTGAAGATGGAATAACCTGAGCCAGAGTTGTTAAGTTCATTAGATAAATAAATAGGTAGATAGATAGATATATAGATAGAGAGATACATAGATAAATTGATAGACTGATAGATCGTTCGATAGATAGATAGATAGATAGATAGATAGATAGATAGATAGATAGATAGATAGATAGATAGATAGATAGATAGATAGATAGAGAGATACATAGATAGAGAGATACATAGATAAATTGATAGACTGATAGATAGTTAGATAGACAGACAGACAGACAGATAGACAGATAGATAAATAGATACATACATACGTACATACATACATACATACATACATACATACATACACACATTCATACACACATACATACATACATACATACATACATACATACATACATACACACATACATAGATGGTTACAAATCCAGTTTCAGAATTCGAACAGGTATTCTGATAAAGTATAGAAGGAACCAGAGAGACAGAGGGCGGCAGCGAAGAACTTTTGTTTTTAAATTTGAGGAAGCATGTGGCGAACAACTGGGGGGATGGAATACAAACGAGTGAAATTTTACATCTGACAAGGTACAGGTTCAATTGGAACATGATGATAGGCAACGTCTACAGACAAGGCACTTAGAAGAATAATAATTCTTATACAGTAACACATACATGTTCGTTGCAACTTGGCACCTGTTTGTTTGTTTGTGCATCGTAACAAGTGGCAAGAATTTTATGTCACGCCAAAGTTTCGCACATAATTTTTTTAACGAGAAGAAATCGAATTAGTGTAGAGACTGTTACGCTGAAGTGTTACGCACTCCAATTATATGTCTCATGAACTCACAGGAAAAAGAACTGAGCTGAAAGTTTAGATTTATTGTTTCACTTTAAACTGAGGCAGCCATTACTGTCGTTAACATTTCAATACAGCAATGTTTATGCAAGGTTGTATTTTCTTTATTTATATTTTAAAAGGCAAGTGATCGGCAAAAAGTACCGTATCCTCCATTGCGTTTTATTCTAAAGAGGCACAATGTAGTTTTTTTGTGAGAACGAATTGTTTGGAACTTGGTACCATTACTAGTCGCATCAATATAGTTCATATTTTTTAAGTAAGGCTTTTAAATATCCTTCTGAAGAGCAAGTAAGCTGCTTTAACAGACCACAATTTTCGGTGACTTGCCATTTTTGCAATGATTTTGAAGATCATATCACTCCTTTTGTAGGTCGAAAGTGATGATATCGGTCGGATAACAAAAATCAGAGTTGGTCATGATAATGCAGGAATGGGAGCTGCTTGGCACTTAAATAGAGTAAGTGTAGTTGTTTTTTCTTTCTGTGTTTCTTTGCCTTAGTTTATTGCTTTTCAATTTTTCTGCACTATTATTATTATTATTATTATTTTTTTTTAATTATTATTATTATTATTATTATTATTTTTTTATTATTATTATTATCATTGAACCAACAATGAGCATATATTTCTCTGACAATATATTTCGGATTTTTTAAATCCATCTTCAGGTCTAAAAGCAATAAAAGAAAAAGTTTAAAAACAGTTAAAAATATACATCTGTACAAAAATTCCATCATCTATATCGCACTACATACATACATATAATAAAATCACATACGCAAAGTATCGCAGGTAATTAGATTTTAATGACCAACGATCTACTTCTGTATTCATCTTTTGTGTTTAGACACGGTTTGATGTTTTCAATATAAAGAGCCTCGAGAGCCATTAAATGATAAATTGATTTTGAAGACGCGCACAAAATCGTGACGTCATCCATTGTAAGTTCACAATTGCAACTTTTCCCGTGACCAGCTACTGGACCATTACGTTTATGTTCCTTAAAACGACTTTGCAAATGTCGGCTCGTTTGCCCGACATAGCACGCACTACAACGTGGACATGTAATCTGATAAACAATGCCGCTTTTGAAACATTTCTCGACTGATGGTTTTAACGGTGGTAGCACAGATTTCAACTTCTTTAATGTAAACACGATTCTACAGGGTGCCTTAATATTAATTAAGGACCTTTCAAACTTTTCAGACAATTTCCCACGATATTGCAAGAAAATCAACTTTTCCTCGTCTTTTTCTTCTCCTTCGACATCATCATTACTAGAGCTCTCTGCCTGTTTACCATTTTCAACGATCTTACACAGTGTGTTCGCAATAATTGGTTCGTAGAACGCTGGTGGATACTGGTTCTTTTCTAATATCGACTTGGCCTTTTCAACACTTTCATGGAAATTTGACCAACTGCTGCAGGCACGATGAATTCGGTGAATCAACCCCGATACAACTGAGTGTTTGTACTTTTTGGGGGCAAGCGAATGAAAATTCATGGTAAGTCCCGTATCCGTAGATTTGGTGTACCAAGTTGATGATAGCTTTGTTCCACGGCGTACAATTTTCATGTCCAGAAATGGTAAACAATTATCACTTTCGCGTTCGATGGTAAATTTGAGAGAAGGGTGAAGATCATTAATTTCTCTCAATTTGGTGTCAACATCACTTACATGGATCTCCCTTAGAATATCATCCATGTACCTTGCATACAGTTTAGCTTCTCCTTTAACAAGTCCATCGAACTTGCTCATCCATCCATTCGCAAGGAGAGGGGCCGGAGGGCTGCCCATAGCCAAACCATCCATCTGCCGGTAGTAGCCGTCATGGGTCAGCATAATAATATTGCAACTACATATCGAAACAAGCTACTTGAAGGTATAGCGATCGACTGGTGGTATAGGATAATTCCCAGAGTAAACTAAGTCCGTACAGCCATTTATAGCTTCATGTAACGGAACATTTGTGTATAATGAGCTGACATCAAAACTTACTAACTCTTCGTTCTCATTCAACTCCACATCTTTGAGACTGTCAGAAATAAGTTTTGTTGAAGAATTGATGTTACACTCCTTCACTACTGATAACCATTTAGCGACTTGATTGCCTATTTTATAATAGGCCGAGCCAGGCATGGACAGAACAGGTTTGCCAGGCCATACAGGCGAGGTGGTTGACTACCTGTAGGTTTCAATTTGTCGTACAATGCTTCATTAATCTTATTTCTTTCTTTCAATTCCTTCAAAAGTAATGTTATCCTTTCCTCTTCTTTCAGGATTGGATGTTTTTCGTTTTTACGTTTCGGTAAGACTTTTTCAAACTGAGACAAACTGATGATACCATTTATCTTGTTATGTAGTGCGATATAGATGATGGTATTTTTGTACAGATGTATATTTTTTAACTGTTTTAAAACTTTTTCTTTTATTGCTTTTAGACCTGAAGATGGATTAAAAAAATCCGAAATATATTGTCAGAGAAATATATATACGCTCATTGTTGGTTCATTTATTTGGGGCAGATTTTGATATGCCACAATGTTTTTATCATACATTTTATTATTATTATTATTATTATTATTTTTATTATTACACTGGTCAACACGTAATTTTCATCGGGCACATGTTTCTATGTGTCCGATGTAGTTTTTAATGCTGATTTCAAATGTGCGTTCCATTTTTCCATAGCACATACAGTTTTTAAGACGATTTGATTTCTTGATATTTAGGTTATCATAGACGTTTGTTGGGTGTTGGGGGTGGATTATTAGTTATCTGATGAGATATGTAAACCTAGGTACATATTTCCCATCTTGAAAAAATTCCTTGATGTCTCTATAAGTTCCAAGGGTCGGCGGTGGTGTAGTTGTTAATTCTGTTTGTGTACCTACGAGCTTTGGCAACTCGCATTTGACCCAGATCGTGCTTGGCAAACGACGACGTTCATTTCACATTCTCTTGAAGAGGTTTCAGAGTGCACTTTACTTATTGTTGAGTCCCAGGAAGGGCGTCCGACTTGAAGAAATAAACCCTGCCATATCACATCAGGGTAGGCACACGAAAAACCCCTTATGACAGAAATGGCTTCACGTAAATGAAAACGATAGAAAAGTCCTATTTGATATCAACAAAAAAAGAACAACATGTGATCAAATGATTTTTCAGTGCATAACAGCTCTGATGAAATTTGTGTTCAACTTGAGCAAACGTTTATTTGTATCTAATGCAGTGCCTGCAACCATTTCATCATCCAAATATAACAATAACGATTTGTCTGAAACAGAAATTAGAGCTCCGTTAGATCACTTCCACTATGCCGGTCTGACTGCCTGGGGTTTAAGTATACTGACAGACTGACTAAAAGAGAGTCAGTCAGACAGACTGACAATCATATGGACAGACACAAGCATACAAAGTTTGATTATGATGTAGATGACGTGACTGCTTAATTTCTTTTCCTTTATATAAAAAATATGCATAAAGAAAATTTTTTAATTAAGGAATACCGTCCGCAATATGAATGTTGTTTTCATTGTATTCTTTAATGTTTAACACTTTTTTATCACAAACAGTGATGCAGTAGGGAAAAAAAATAGCCTTATTGCCACAAAAATGAAAAAATGAACAATTTGTACTTTTATGCATTCTTCATAGATTTATATTCAGTGTATTGAATCAGAACAAAAACGAAAAAAAACAGCAAAGAAGAAAAACGAACCCAAAGTTGAACAAGAGGAAAAAGATATGCGTTATGTGTTCGTGTGTAATCGATGGTTTGCAAAGGACGAAGACGATAAACAGATTATACGAGAGCTTGTACCAACAGATGAAGATGGCAATCCGATTGACAATGGCAAATTAGAAGGTATAAAGCCCATTTTTCCAGAAATTTCATTTCGAATTTTTTTCACTAGCTGATTTCTTTTAAATTTTCCAACTGCTCTCATAATACATAAAAAAGGGTTTTAATTGTTAATAGATTGGATTCAGGCCAGTGCTTTTTCTTGATTTTCTGTTCGTATCTCTTTTTCACGGAAGGATTTTATTGTTTACCTGTGGCGAGTCGCAGGGCAGCGAGAGAGAGGTGTTAGTAATTTCTTTCATGGTCTTCATCATAAACATTTTTCTTGGAAGTCTTTACCTCAATAAATAATAACAAAAATGTGACGTTTATGATGACCTGGCAAGCTCAATAGGTCCTAAATAACAGGGTGGGATGAAGTTGGTGTGGGGAAAGAGTGGTTGGCTTCGGAATTTACTTAACTAGTAATAAATCCTTATGCAGAGAACTATTTATTGCATATTTGTATGGGCAACATACCGAAGAAAAAAATGTAACAAAACATCCCTTACTGTCCGTCTGCCTGTATGCCAGCCCGTCTACCGTTCTGCCTATACATTGAAATTGTTATCTTTTGTACATACATTTCTAATCAAGTGCTATGTAGGCTTATTGGTAGATTATCAGTTTGAAGTACCAAGCTTGATTTGTTTCTCAATTGAAAATAATAGGCTGTTGTCTTTGTGCGTATATTTCAAAACAGAGTTGGGAGAGTAATAAAACTATTAATAAACATAGAGAAAAGTCGGGAGGAATCCTAATATCTTGTAGCCAATACGCTAACTTGGGGCATGGCCTGGAAAACAGCGAAGCTTGTACAAATAAACTAAATTTATGATACACATGTTGGTGCATAAAACTTTTGTTTAACCATATTTTTTTTCGATAAAGAAATCGAGTATACTATCCACGTTTTCACTGGAGATGTTAAAGGCTCAGGTACCAATTCCAATGTATTTACTACCATTTATGGTGAAAAAGGAGATTCAGGAGAGCGTAAATTAGAGTCATCAGCAACCCACATGGATAAGTTTGAAAGGAATCAGGTGAGTTAAGTTTGAAAGAAAATTGTTGTTTTAAGGGGTAACGGGAAACATAAGTTTGTACTGTGATTCTTGCTTGCATGATTGACGAAGCACGTATGAGGTTTGAAATTAATAGTGACCATTTTTTATGATACAATAAAACACGAATATATGAATTTCACTATTTATGTCTGTCAGTCTGTATATATGCATGTGTGTGTATGTATCTATGTATGTATGTATGTATGTATGTATGTATGTATGTGTGTATGTATGAATGTATGTTTGTATGTATGTATGTATGTATGTATGTATGTATGTGTGTATGTATTTATGTATGTGTGTATGTACGCATGTATGTATGCATGTATATGTGTATGTATGTATGTTCTCTTTTTTCTTTTCAAATTAGTTAAAATGTATATTACAATTAAAATCCGGCCCTTATCAAAAGGGCAAAGATTCTAAAAAATAGGATATTACAATCAGTAAGGCAGAAAATAAAATTAAAAAATAACTATTCTCAGATAGGAATAAAGTGTGGTATGGTAATAGTTTAATGCGTTTCATGTATCGTTTGCCTGAAATTTCTCTAGCTTTATAATAACAGTCAAAACATCCTTATTCAGCTCATAAGTCCACTGAAGTTGTTTGGTTTAATTTCTGTTTCTGCAATAACTTACTGATGTAGCCATAGTTGTTGAAGGAAAACTTTCATAAATATAAATAATTCAAAGCTATGCTACTCCTTCGATCTCGTATATCCAGTGTTTCTTCTTTCATACGAATCAGAAAACAACAAGATATAACCATAACCACTTTAAATCGCGACAAATCCAGAAGAAAATTGTGAATATACTCAAACAAATTTTCTGCTCTTTAAACACGTCCGCACTCCAAGGCGGTCACTAGGTAAGTATATGTATGTATGTGTGTATGTATATATGTATGTATACATGTAAGTAAGTATGTATGTATGTATGTATGCATGTAAGTATGTATGTAAGTATGTATGTATGTTTGTATGTATATGTATATATATGTATCTGTATGTTTAAGTGGATGTACATACAAGTATATGTGTGGATATGTTTGAAAGTTTGTAAGTTAGCAGCAGGGCTAAAGAGTCATCTGAAGGTAATGCCAATGGAAACAAGGGATTTTTTGAAAAGATAGCAATCATCTGTGAAGATATAGCGGTGGTCATGTATGTATGAATGTATGAAAAGTTATTATTGAAGGAATGTAATGCTTAATCTCTAACAGTTATTTTGATGCCTTTTGTTTTTTCCTCTTTATGAATAGGAAGATGTATTTAAGCTAAAGTGTGTTTCCCTTGGAAAGTTATCGAAGGTCAAAATCCGCCATGATAACTCTGGGCTGAAATCCGCTTGGTTTCTTGACCGAGTAGAAATAACCAATAATGCTGTAAGTATTTTATCCCATTATTTATCTGCATCGAAGCATTTCATAACTCATTTCCTTATTTAATAAAATGACTTCTAGATCTACCAGAAGCAACATAGACCTTTTGCCAACGCCCATTCAATATGCACCACTAAATAACTACCGATTTTGTATCCATTGTTTCTTCAATATTGTCGGATTTCGTAAGCACCACTTGTTCGTAAGCACCGGCTGTTTGATAATTAGCCCATAGGTTTTCAAACAGGTAGCACCTTTTTCAATTGGAGCGATAAAGAAGATGGAAGCATCGATATAAATTAATAAACACTATTCTTATATTACTAAGATCAGATAAATCGTATCGTCTTTTTTAGCCTTAATGACTCAAAGGCTTCGGCTATTTTATACGTAGCATCATAGTATGCCGCCAACTAAGTTTTATGATTTTCTGAGTTGATTTTCAAACGGCTTTCGCTAATGTTGTTATTTTCTTTCCTTTTTGGACGGTTTCTTTGTTTTAGGAAAAAGGACGAATTGTATTTCCTTGTAATCGATGGTTAGCTACTGACGAAGACGATGGGCAGATATGTAGAGAACTGGCACCCGTGGATGCAAAAGAGCTGCAAAGAAGGCTGACGAGAAAGCTGAGTCGGTTGTCTACCAGTGGACGGTCACGTGGTGACACAATTGACTTAGAACAAAAGGGTAAGTTGTCAAAGACATATCCATAAAGTCCAGCAAACTATACTGATGTGATGAAAAAATTCACGCATGGAAAAGCAAGATACAACTCTCCTAATCGACCTTGGTAATAGGCTGTTCCTATAGTGATTTCCGACTTTGTTTTGTTTTGCACCTGAAAATATGACAAGGTAATCTGACGACAATTAAAAGTGAAAACATGTTCTAATTACTACTGTGTGTATGTACACGTAAAACAAAGGCATTAAACCAAAAGTTGCCTTATTTGAAAGCCGCTGAACGCTCGGGGCGCGCCAACCTAAACTTTAACCCTATCACCGAGTCGGAGAGGTAAACGCGCGAAAATTCAAGATCCCCTATTTTAATAACTGCAAACGTAAATAAGTTTGAAATGATAAGTATCTGGTGTCATCATTTATTCTTTCTGAGATAGTTTAATCTGCCCTTTGTATTTAACTAGGGGTTAACTTCTCGAATAAACAACGCCTCGAGAGTGAGTAGGTAATCTAGACTCCAGATGATGATACAAATATCTTGTCATCTTTAATCTTTAATTCTGAAGCTGGATAAATGGAAAAATGACGACTCACAGCTGTTTGTCAGTATTTGTGTTCCTTGAAGGGGCTGATTAGGTGTCGGCGAGTCTGCCCAGCAGAGCAGGCTTGACACTATGGACATGCAATTTGGTAAATCAATCGGCTTTTAAGTTCTATGTTAGACCTGCGTTTCAAACTTGGTATTTCGGCTTTCAATTTCCTAAGAGTCACGATTACTTAATTAGGTCTACTTGAGGTTTTAACTTGTTTTATGAGTATTTCGGTTTCTCATCCCCTTTATTGGATTCTGAAAGTAACCTAAGGCTGTTTTTCAGTTGATTGTTCTTTTAAATTTTACTAAAGAATGTATGGCATGGAGCTCCATTTTTCATTGTGTTAATAGATTTTAAGGGAAAGCACAGACGGACCAAGAGGATGAAGTTAAAAGCGAATAGCTCTAACAAATACAGTATACATATCACACCAAGCGAGTCCCTTTTTTGGAGTTTCATTAAAGGTCTGACCAACGTGGACAATAAAAAGAAAATCAATGGCATTTGAGTGATTCTGTCTGATACCCGACTACTAGACAAAATTGATGGCATAGTTTCATCTTCCACCTAATGTATTCTGAATCATACTAAGTAACAGGCTACATTTTTCGTACAGAAATTGGCGCTACAAGTCGGCCTTAGAATGGAATGTTCGTGTAATATTTTTGTTTAAACGGCAGTTACAAGTTACTTTGAATAAATGAAAGCATATTGCGTGGCAATATTGCTATACTGTTGCATTTTTACCCTGATGCAATTTAGATTCGTACCAGACGCATTTCTTTTTTTGGCTACCAATTTGTATTTGGGTAGGGAGGGCTCTTTAGCTTTGGTCGGCAACCTCCCTAGTGATGGTGTCACGAAAAAAATACTGGTATTTGTTGCACTTAATAAAGCCTCCAAGCCATTAATCTTTCATTTTTTTGCGGAGCTATAAGAACGCTGGTATTTAAAAGAATGATTTTTTGCAAATATAATTTCATTTTTACTTGTGCATTTATAATGACTAACTTTTCCAGCACTAGCAAGAAGCATATTCACCGTATTTCTTCTTACTGAGAGAAATAATCTTTAAAATGCCTGTAGATTAGAGAAATTTGTTAACAGCTGGTTGCTAGAAGCTTTTGATTGCTGGAAAATATTGTTGCGGTTTATTGTTCCTCTTTGGAATTTATTTAGACTAAAAAGATTGTTGTTGTTTTTTATTTTAGCAACCTTGACAACCTATGAAGTCTATGTTACTACGGGAGACATCAGAGGGGCTGGTACTGATGCAAATGTTTTCGCTACGCTACATGGAGAAAAAGGAGATTCTGGTATGAAATGATATGAAAATGGTATAAAATAAAGAAAAATGAAAATCAACAATGGCTAGAAATGGAGCAAAAAAGATTATAATTTAAACTTTTGTTAACTTTGCAAATCATCCTCTCAGAACTGTCTTGATAGTTAAATCGTGATGTTGTAATGAGCAGCGATTCACAGATCTATTTTAACTTTGCCGCAGTTTTGAAAGAAAAACTGTGAACTGCGAATTTAATATTTTTGTTTGTTTTTGTTTTAAATACCGTTTAAAAGAATTCTAATGGATAATATGGCAACTCGACAAAAAACCTTTGGTGATATATTCATATAATTTAAAATAAGCAAACTAAATAATATAAAGCATAGATCAACATATATAACATATAAAGATAGAAGTATAAACATTTTTGTAATTGTTTTGTCTTCTTTCTTAATTGTAAGAATGCTGTCATAACAATGATAATAATAGTGATAATAATAGTAGTAATAGTAGTAGTAGTAGTAGTAGTAGTAGTAGTAGTAGTAGTAGTAGTAGAAGCAGTAGCAGTAATAGAAGTAGTAGTTCTGATCCTAATAGAAGTGGTGGTAATAGAAGTAGAACTAGTAGTAATAGTAGTAGTAGTAGTAGTAGTAGTAGTAGTAATAGTAGTAGTAGTAGTAGTAGTAGTAGTAGTAGTAGTGGTAGAAGAAGTAGAAGTGATAAAGTAGTAGTATTGACAGTAATAGAAGT
>RDPX01000145.1:1323074-1364998 GCA_003991215.1 Morbakka virulenta
ACACTTTAGTCGTTTTATGTCATATGTAAAATTGTAATTCTGTCCTCTTACTGTTAGTAATATTCCATCTATATTCTCGTCTCCTTGATATTCGTAATATTCCAATGAATGTAAAATAAAACGTTTTTATGTAGTCCAAACTTTTATATACATTTGTTTTGTTATTGTTAGTCTTAGTGTTTGTATAATTTGTAACTGTCTCATATACTGTTCGTCAATTGCCTTTTGTTCAATGTAGATATTTTTGTTGAAATGTATTACCTCAAACTTCAATCACCCAAGGTCGCTGGTAGCGACTCGGTGCTTGATTTTAATTAGCAAATCCAAAGAAAACTGTATAATAATAATAATAATAGTAATAATAATGACGATGAAAGAAATTAATAATAATAATAATAATAATGATTATCATGATAATTAATAGTAACAAAACGCAAAGACCTGGCATGGGAAGTAAGACATACCTGACTTCGTTGGAATTGCACAGTTGTCGGCTTTCCTTGAAACAGCTCACATACTGCAGAAAGTGTTTTGTTTCTAACCTTCGGTAAGTAGCTGAGACATGACGCAAAAGAACATCAAAGAACTGAAGAAAAAGGCGCATTAATAATAATAGTAATGATAATGATATATAATGAATAGAGGAAGACCCCCGTTTTCCAAACCTTGAGCTGACAGAAAAATTAGTTCGGACAGTAAAGAGTTTGGTTAACAGGGTTCCAAATGTTTCGGCCGAAAATCATTAATTCAGTAAAAATTAATTTGTTCGTGAGGTTCTGGTACAACCCAGTGGATTCAGGACAAGTGGATTCATCACAACTGGATTCATCTCTACAGCCTTTTAATAACCCTAAATACAGATCCATTCGTGCAACAGATTTTTAAACTAAGATCATTTTTACTGTTATCTTTTGATGATTAACAATGAAATGTTTAAGATGGTGCTTGTTGCATTATTGACTTATCACTTCCATTTTTTTATCGTTCCTTGATTATGTAATTTCCTTAGATTTTATCTAGTTCATGTTTTTTTCATAGAAAAAAATATCGTTTTGTATGTAACCTTTTGCAACGACGGCACTGCTGGTGTTGATTAGGTTTTGTGGCGTTTGGAGGTTTTTTAAACTGGTTTTTATGATTGAAAACCATAAGAAGCGTAAATGCACTAAGTTTATGGAACTGTGAAGAAAATACAGGAAAAAAGAAAACACAAAGGAAAGCAAATATGTAACCGTTGGCCTTAGACTTAAAGAATTCATTATTATAGAAATGGATGAAAGCCTATGAAAAACTAGAAAACTATGAAAAATGAGAGACTTGGTAATTTGAAAATTTATTTTTCCTTGTGAAATGCTCAGTTTTTTTATGTCGGCAATCATGAAGATTTCAGATGACGCTGTGGGAGATATTTCTCTCATCATCAGGCAAGTATCTCTCAAAACTTTGTTAAGAACTTTCAACCTTAAGACACAGTATACTAAGAAGGCAACGTAGATACAACTGATTTAACAAAAGATAACAGACACATTCAAAATTGATTTTTCTTGGTTTGAGGATTACAAAACCAATAAATTAAATGTTTGTTGAAGAGTCAAAAACATACAGAAGAGTATTTTTGGGTTTTTACACCATACGATATTTTACATATTTAGAACAGCATTAGAAACTTTTACAAGATTTTAAATAGGATTTCTTGTTGCTCTGGATGGGATTTGTTTTCATATTTCCTTTGTTATTCCATTCCTCTTTAAAGGTTGTACCAATGGGCCGGGTCGAGCGCCTGTAAGAAACTCGTCCTGTCAAACTTTGCAGCTGACCAAAAACGTCATATATTCTGCCCAAGGCTTATTTCTGACACCCCTACTAATGCCTTCTTTATGGGGGCAAAAAAATTCCCGCCCTATAAATCGGACACAGTAATCAGGAGATTACAGTTTAATGACTCTATCTCTTGTGAACAGTTAAAGAATCATTTCATGTTACAGGAGCATAAGAAGCAAACACGAAAAAATAAATACACGTTAATGCTACCAAGTATTAAAGCTGAATATGCAGATAATTCATTAGGTTTTCAATAAAATACTACCGAAAGTTGGTAAAATTAAAGCGTACCGTGAATTCAAGAAGCCATTAAAAGAACATTCTAAACAACATGTATTAGATAATTCCCCTAAATGCTGGACGTTAACTATTTGCTTTTGTTTCTAATGGATTTGCGTTATTAGTTTTACGAGTTTTATTTTTATCTGTTTGCTTTTATCTGTATTTAGGGTAACAACAGCAAAGTACACGACGCATATTAATAACAACAGTTTTTAACTTGTGTACAACCTGTATAAATATTCGTAAATAATACTAATAATAATAATAAGGGAAAATAAAAAGAAAGATAATTTTTAAATGAAATGTCGGTTTGCCAGTAAAAAGAGTAAATGTAGTACTACTAGCCATTAGAACATTTAAAGCTCTAAGTAAGAATCTCGAACGGTACATAAAAAGGCCAGGCATACAGTTAAAGACAGAGCATCCACAGGAGATAATTTTACTTACTACAAAAAGGATATCGAAAAGGAAATTGAAAAAATGAGTGGTAAATGAGAAAGATTAAGACAGAATTCAGCGAAACAAAGCTGGAGCCGTAGTGATACTACTACTACTACTACTACTACTACTACTACTACTACTACTACTACTACTACTACTACTACTACTACTACTACTACTACTACTACTACTACTACTACTACTACTACTACTACTACTACTACTACTACTCCTACTACTACTACTACTACTACTACTACTACTACTTCTACTGCTACTACTACTACTACTACTACTACTACTACTATTGCTACTACTACTACTACTACTACCACTACTACTGCTGCTACTACTGCTACTACTACTACTACTATTACTGCTACTACTGCTACTACTACTACTACTATTACTGCTACTGCTACTACTACTACTGCTACTACTACTACCACTACCACTACTACTGCTGCTACTACTACTACTACTACTACTACTACTACTACTACTATTACTACTACTAGTAGTAATAGTAATAGCAGTAATACTAATAATAGATGCTTTTATTTGTTTACAGATGTTCCTTATGAGATCACAGTTCATACGAGCGATTCCTCGAATGCGGGTACCGATGCAAATGTTTTCATAGTGCTGTATGGTGTTGGCGGAATTTGTACAGAGCAGGCTGAACTTACAGAATCAAAGAAGAAACGTAAAGAGTGTTTTAACAGAGGTTCCGTTGATATTTTTGTTAGAGAGGTACGTTTGTACATATAGAAGAATTAATGTAGAGCGATTGTTTTGTTCATTTTAATACCAGCTATATAGTAATAGTCATCGTAATAGTATAATATTCTCCGGTAAATTTCGAAATATGGGCGGGTTTTTTAAAAGCAAGCCAATAAATATCTTGCAAGTGTTTTTTGTATGGAACAGAAGTTGTGATTTAGATTTGAAAAAAGAAGACAGAAAGATGTATTACGTGATCCGTGTTACTGGTGGGATGATGTCTGGAGTACAATTAATGGACCAAAAACCGATTTTTAAAAATTTGGCAGTATTCAAGTAAATATGTCTTAACAGAAGTATTTTTGAAGTTGTTTTGAAATGATAACTTAAGAATAGATACTTGACATTTGTAAATGTTTTGCTCTAGTTTGAAGCCTCCATTGTACCCCCATTGATGTTCATTTGTTCATTACCTTATTGTTAAGAAAGGCGATGTAATGACCACTGAAGAATGTCCATTATTTTACTTGTTCTTCAAGAAAAGGTCACCCATTCTCTGTCAAGGTTCCAAAGTGCAGGGCTTCACTTATGCCATGAATTTCTTTCCCCCCGCTTCTTTTTCTGGAATTTTTTCCATTTTTCTTGCTTTCCTGGTGGGTATAACACTAATAGCAAATCATTATCATCATCATCATCATTATCATCATCATTATCATCATCATCATCAACATCATTATCATTATGGTATTTCCTATGGAGAGCTAAATTCTTTTCAGCGCTTCTACCACAGCAGAAAATATAATCAAGCAGTTGCATATATTCTTTCGTATTCTTCACTATTTTTCACAATTGACTGTCGTCAGTACCATTTGCTGCTGATAATTTTCTCCGACAACCCCAGTTACTATTGGATATTCAAAATAGAAATTGCTTTTGAAGATAATAATTTCCTCGACGACACACAAAAATCCTTCATTACAATGTTATTTGTATGAGTCTTGTGTTGCTTATTTTACATCCTCAATGTATTTTTTGCAGAGGAGTACCGTTACCGTTTTTGTACTTTGGTACATTTTGATGTTTGAAACCACCTCTACTTTTTTTAACTTTTTGAAAAAAACATGCCACATTGACTTAATCTTTGACAAAGTACAAAGTTCAAGAAGTACCTGGTAGCCATGCCTTTCATTCAGCCTAGCTGACCTACCTATGTATTTCCAAACTTTGCAGGGACCTTAGAGCCTTGTTATGAGAAATTTAGTTAAAAAACGCTACAAAACAACACCTTTTTCACTGATACCCCCCCCCCCCCGCATGAATGGCGATACCATTTAAGATAAACACCTGTCAGCAACTTAATTGAAATTTTAATATATTTCAGAAGCTGATATTTTAAAAGCTGCTTACCGTTAAGTTGATGTAGACTAGGTTAAGCTGACTGTTTAATCTTGTTTGCCTGGGGGTGTTTGCTCTCTACTCTTATAAACCAAAAATTCCAATTTGTTAGATCACTTTAATTTACGCGCATCTTTTTTTACGTACAGAATTAGTAAATTTTTGTATGCTATTTTTTGGTTTTCAATAGCTCATAGGGTTTTTTTGCGGTGTTTCACATTAATTATTTTGAATTATTGTTTACAGCTTGATGATATTGGTGAAATTATTGAGAAAATTAGAATTGGACATGATGGGAAAGGATTTCGCTCTGGCTGGCATTTGAACAAAGTGAGCCTAAAATTACATAGCTTTTTTAAAATATAATTTAAGACTTTGCTGTTTTTTCTATTTCTTGTTTTGTATTTTATTTGTTTTATTTTTTATTATTTTTATTGTTTTCGTTAATTTGTTTTTGTTGTTTAATTTGTTTTTGTTGTTTAATTTATTTTTAAAGTTTTACTCAGTTAAATACAGGTGATTAAAGGAGTAGCAGAGATTCTTGAATTCCGTTATTAGTAAAGGTTTTTTTACACGATGTTTATGGATGTCTTGAAAAGTGTGCAATAAATACGACAGCCTTGATGACGTTTAACGTTGTGGGATTACCTTACCTCAGACCTTAGATCCTCCGGTCCTGGACAGGACATAGGGCAGCGAGGCGACGCCAGCGGTTACGATCAGGTGCAGGGTTGATAGCTTCTTTCCATGTTAAGTGTCGTTGTTGGATATCGTCCTTGAACGTATCTCTCCACGTTTTCCTTGGTCCACCACGTTTCCTGCGCCTTCCCATTGGGGTCCATTCTAAGGCACCCCGAGCGGACCGCTCTCGTGGCAATCTAATTATGTGTCCAGCTAAACGCCATATTCTCTCTGCTATGACCTCATGTAATGGTCTCTGTCCGGTACGACGCAGCACTTGTTGTAGTGATACGGTCCCGCCAAGTGATTCCTAAAATGACCCGTAAACACCTTTGGTGAAATGCATTTAACTTGTTCGTCTCTTGCTTAGTTGTGGGATAAGAAGATAAAAGTTGTGGCTCAATTTTTTTCAGAGCTTCTCATTAATTATAGATTTTGTTTGACACATATTCAGTATGATATAATGCTAAAGAAATGAATGGGCAGGAGCTCTCTGTAGAGACAGGCAGTTATTATTGGAAAATGTTGAAAATCATGGATCGTGGGATGAAATGCAGTTTTGTGAAGCATGTGCATATTTATTTGTCACAAGTGTATGATCCAAAATGAGTAATAATTACAATTGTGTTATGCTTGGCTTTCGTTTTAAGATATATTGTTTGTAGTACAATAAACCTTGGGAAGATAAGAAAATAAAGAATTTTGATTTTCATAATTTTTTAGCTTTTAGATATTTCATGTAAACATTTATTGTCTTATCCTAATTATTTGTGGAGATTTTGATATAATTTTATATATTTTTGATACTTTTCTAATCTTTTATAAAGAATACAAATGATCGGAGTTTTCTTTAACTGATATGTGTATCCTTTTAAAATATTCAGTTTGAATTACTTAATGAAATAAGCGACTGACGAACAAAAGTTCTAAATGTTTGATTGATAACGAAATACTCAGAAATATGACATTTTTATCTTTAAAAAGAAGATGTGATAATGGTGCCATTGATGATTGTGATGAGGCGCATAATGCTGCTGATGCTGATGATTGAGATTATCATTACAATGAAATACTGAAGAGTCACTGTATCAAAATTTCTGCATTTCATAGATCAATTTATTTACAGCTCTTGGTTGGAAATCTGTGCCTGTTGTAGGTTTCAGTTCGACTTTGACCATGCAAACTTTCTTCAATTATTTCTTTGCTCTTAATAATTTATTTAATACAAGGGAATTATATATTTTAATTATATCACACAAGAGGCGTAAATAAACCATAAACGTATTTTTGTTGTAATGGATGATATTCAATTTACTTAAATTAATTGATACCAGATGGCATGTCTTGGTCACTAAACACCATTTTTTATTTCTTAAATTTTTTTTCAGCTATCTTTATTTTTACGCGGAGCGAACGATAGGAAATATTTTGAATGTGTCATCTGAAAGGATTATGTCTCATCTAAGTCTGTGGAGTGAAATTATTTTAGATTTGTTTTTTTATTTTAGTCTTTGTATCGTTTTAGGTTGAGATTCGACGCTTAAACGAAGATGGACAGGGATCAACAACGCATGTGTTTCCCTGCAATCGTTGGCTTGCTAAAGGTGAAGACGACGGTGCTATAGTAAGAGAGCTGGTACCAACTACTGTCACCGAAGAAATAATCGACAAATATGGTGAAACTCAAAAAGAAGAAAAGCGTGTTGATGGCTTAGCTCGTATGTTTTGTGTTTCTTCATTAGGGTTTTTTTGCGTCTCATTTGTTTCCTGATGTCTCGATTCGTCTTACTGTAAAGAAAATACAAATTGAGACAGAAAGCTAAGAATTAAGTTTAAAGATAGCTACTTTGACCTGGAGGGGGAATAGGTGGGTAATCACCCGTTTGACTTGCTGACCATTGTAGATATTTAATGTCAGTACTTGTCTCAGTTTTCCCCTATGTGCTTGGATACTATTCCTGAAGGTGGACGTAGCTATGCTGATTACCAGGGGAGCCATCAATGAAAGATCAAATGTCGTACGACATTCTGATCAATAGTCTGAGGACTACAAGTTGGCATACTCCTGCGGTTACTTCCCCGTGAGTACAACCTGTTCTTGCAAAGGTCAAACTGTGTTGCTTGTTCTTAGTTTGTAAATTTAACAACCTTTGTTTTTGTATACTTTATGATTTGTTAGAGCTTTGCAAGACATGGTTTTCCAAATATTCTTTCTTTTTTTATTTTTCTGCCCAGAAGTCGCCATCCAGTCAACAGTTTTTTGACATTCATTACTCTTCCAGTGTATTCATTAAATACAATGAGAAACATTTGACAGATGTTCATTATCGCTGTCTTTTTTGCTATTCAGTTTATTTGTTTCCATTACATCATTTTAAATATTCGTCTTCTTTGCAACAAAATTCTAAAATTTTGTAAACATTTCAATAGTTTTCTGGTTGCCTTGTTTGGATTTCTCAAGATCACCTTTGCCCATGATTTTTTCATTAAAAATTTTCTTATACATTTCTTTAAACCTCATTGTATCTGATAGAAATTCCAGTCAGTAAGATGTTACATACACTTTTTTACTCTCAAATCACTTATTACAAAAATTCCTTTGCAGCTGAAGCTTCACATTAAGCGTCGTATGTTTTATCATGAGTCATAGCAACCCAATAAAAATGATTTGTCTATTTTCCATAATGACGACCATCTTATTTTCAGCAATTTGTTATCCTTGCTACCCCCTGGTATTGAAATGCTCACAATAAAGCATAAGATCTGGGTAGTAGCCTATTAATACGTTTTGTATATCCTACCTTTATAATCCAGTATTTTGTTATATAACCCCCGTAATTATTGTTCGCTGTATTGACCTTGTGTTGGTACTTCTTAATTTTGTTGATATGTATCCAGGCAGTACGTCATTGTGTTTTACTTCATTATACTACTCTGCACTTAAGATGTGGACTCTGTTCTGAGCTCTGACCTTACCTCTGTCATTGAGTGGAACAGACAATAGCTAGTTACTCTCAATGAGTTAAAAACTGTTCCAGCATCTTATTACCTAAGCAAATAGTTTCTTTTATTCTTTAACACGTATGACACTTCGTTTCATTGCTCTGACACTCTAGTTTTAGGGTGTGACCTCTAGTCTTAGATGGAACGGTCTTGCTTTTAGCCATAAGTTTTCCTAGACAGTATTGTACAATAATATTTTCTTCTTGTATATTTGATATGTTAATACGTTTAGTGATGTCAGTAATATTCAGTAACATCCGTAATTGTTGTCATTATTCTCTAGCATGTCATTCCACTTCAAATAGGGCAAGTAACTGTCCTGTTGCCATTGCATATTTTTTGTCTTTCCCACCTTGGTTCGTCATCATTGACCAAATCATTTATTTTGTTTACTGTAGCCAGACATGTGCCTGTTGGCCATTTCTCTCTGTAAAGGTATTTTTGACAATTTTGTGAAACTTTCGACCGTCAGGCAACTTTACCAAAATGTTGGGATAACTTGACAAGACAACTCTAAAAAGCACACTTAAATGCCAGTACAGAAAAGGTGATTTAGAATTCAGGGGACCCATAAAGTACTTTTGCAAATCGGTCTCTGATCTTCGTACTAAACTTTTTTGAAATTTACCCAGTCAATAGACAAAACTAGGCAAAATGAAAAAATTAGAAAACTTGATTCGAAAACGATGCTTAACTTTCTGTGTTTTCTACCCTAAGCTCCAGATGGAAAACGTGATATGTGAGCAAAAAAACTGAAATGTAGTAAGAACGCCAAATGTTGAGACCGCTCATACAACAAGTAATGAACTGTTACGGAAAGATAGGGCAAGTGGAAAAGTAATTAGAAGGATTGAGAAATACTAGCTAAAGTTTTGAAATATGTCATCGGGATAGAAAAGTGAGGGCCAAGCCCCCCTTTTTAATACCACAAGCTGTTGATACCTTTCCTTTTTCCAGGGGATGATGGGACTATTGCCACAAGAAAACATAAGGCATGCTTTAAAACTTGATTTTAATTTTTTTTCATTTTGATAAATATAATAATTATGACATTTTTTTAATCATTGTGTTTTTGGCAATATAATTTCGGCAATAAATGTCATTGCTAATTACCTCACTTTTGATGAATATGACCTAGTTCCTATATTGGTATTTATGACACGAAATGCTTTTATCAATTGTTGTTTATTCTTTACTAGTACAAAATTACAAGATACATGTTTTTACCGGTGATGTTAGAAGCGCTGGAACAGATGCCAATGTATTTATTACTTTGATTGGAGAAAATGGTGATACAGGAGAGAAGTCGCTTCAAAAAAGTGAAACCCATCGAGATAAGTTCGAAAGAGGGCAGGTAAACCCGGTCTTCAAGTGACAAATTAGTCATTTTTTTGTTTTCCCTTTCTATCTATTATTTGTATTTCTGCGAGGGTTTTTTATTATTCTTTGCGGTTTGATAAATTCGTAATAAAAGCCCCGAGACTGCTATGGTTATATTGTTGTCAGCTTTGATTGTTATTTTTATTTTACTTTATTGTCTTTATGTTCAGTATTTTCTATTAGGTTTTGATTTAAGCAACACGAAGTATAGAATATAGTATAAAATAGCACGAATTAAATTTAAACGGACAAAATTAACGCGTTTTGTCGAAAAATATTTTTTTTTATCAGTAGTTAATACGAAAGGAAAGTATTGATACCTTCACGGATTGCTTAACCGTCAACTGAAAGAGCCAATCAACCATTTTTGAAAAAGGTTGGGGAAAGACGAAAGCCTCTGCAAAATAGTTCAAGTTTTGAAATAATTTATTTGAAGGGAACCATAATACAAATACAAGTCAAAAAAGTACACAGTTTTGTAATAAACAATTGGAACACGATCCCAAACCAATGCAAATAAATAAGAGTCAAGTGATCAGATAGCCTCTTCTCGTGCTTTTTTGACGACGCAAGGAATTCCAATCGCTCGGAAACCAAGTATAATGACCTATCTATTATCAAGTTGTATCACCACTCTTCAAGAAGTGAAATAACTTGTTTAGAGTGATTGATATAGCTTTAATTTAGAAAATTTTATATCAACAGTAATTGCGGTGGCATTTTGTTTTGGATCCATCAACTTATTCTAAGTAATAACAGATAGTTGCCTTATTCCCTATCTTTCCCACCCTCTTGCTATTTTTGTTGGTAGTAACATCAAGGTGATGCAATAAATGTGTCGTATTTTTTTAAATGACGACTGCTGTACCCTCCCTTTCTAACGTTTTACCACTTAAGGTGTATTCCCCCCAAAGAATCCTTCCACATTATGCACTGACATCAATGACGTCGTTGGCACATCAACGAAGAGTAGCCACCCTTTTTGTCCACCCTCCTCGATCCATCGCTCCCTTCTTTTTTCTGTCAGTGACATTCCTGTTCACTCCAGGATGTTGTCCTATCGTCGTTTCCGTAACCTTCCCATTTTCGCCCTCCTGGTACGATACCTTGTAGCGCTATTTTTGCCAGGCCAGTTGCGCGAAAAATATAACCACACCACCTGAGTTTTCGTTTTTTAAAACCCCCACATAATTAATAGCCATCTTTTTTGTCTTAAAAGAACTAAATCTTCTTCAACATGATTGACATGCGGCACAATGATTTTGACAACAAATTTCAATGTTTCGACTCCATTGCTCAATATTTTTCACGAAATAAAATGAAAACTTCCCCCCCCCCCCCCCGCAGTTTACAACCTTTTCAGGCAGGGGCTTCTCAGTTTTTCCTGTATTGATTACCTCAAAGACTAGTATAATCCTGCTTAACATTTGAAAATTGAAAAGAGTAATCCTACATTTTCCGCTCTTGTCTGCAATGGAAATATCCCATTTCTTCTAAAAAGCGCAAATTACACTGTACAAAAATTAATCCAAAAAATGTAACGTCGAGTTACGCAAATCCTCGTTTTATAATGCCTCGCTATTATAAATATACTCCTTCTTCACTAGTCAGCTATTTCTTGAAAAGGACCTAGCAATCTCTTGTTTTACCTTTTGTTCGAAGTAACAAGCTTTCATTCGAGTATGAAAAAGAGAAGCAGTCGCTTTAAAGGCATTTAGAAAATCACTACATTAACCTCAAACTTTTAGCGTATTTCTTTTGATTAGTGCTACTCCCTCTATAATCTCTGCACACATTTACTACAAAAAACTGTCATGTTGATAAGTATTAATAAATAACAAGAAATTTCGCGAAGTAAATGTGTGATGTTCAATTCGTCAAAAGGCACACTTTCAAGGTAACCAACCGATTTCTATGTTCGACTAGCGAATGTATGTATATTTATAATATTTAAAGGGAGAAAATATTTGGAATGTAGAAAAATGAAAAAATATGTGTGCTATGAACTGGGTTCAAACCAGTGCTTAGGGCTATCATGCCCATATAATGTACCACCCAAGCCACCGGCGCTATGCGCTTAACTGGATCACTTTGGTACCATATCTTTCACTGACGTGCACCATTTTTTCCCAGACACCTATCGTCGAAGTGCCAACCCTATCACACATATAGGTGTTGGGATTTTATTAGGGAGGCTTAAAGAGGAGCTTTATTGACGTTTCTCAAAAGAACTTATGAGGGGCTAATTAAGGTCATAGAAATAGGAGATTTATCCTGTCACGGGGCGTAAGATGGGTTAACAGTGAGGACCTACCTTGATCCGCTCTGTCGTAGAATAAAAGAGTAGCTCTTAGTCACTATAGTCGCCTGACAATTGGAGAAGTACCCCTCTAAACGTATCTCAGAAATAGCTTACGACTTTTGACTCGATAAAGCTCTTATATCTACGGAGTCAAAAATTTTAAATATTATTAAGACCAATTGTTTTCCTTTGTAGAAAACTCCGAGGATTTTCTTTGAATAACCATCAATTACTACAAATTTGAAGAGGAATTAATTCGAGAGGGTTTTTTGTGGGGAGAGAGTTTGTTTTACGATTTATGATAGTTGAGTTTTTTGCTCGCCAGATTAATAATTTAATGAATCTTTGCTAGCATCGTTATTTGCTTCTCTAACTGATTGAATTAATGACTTGACTATATATATTTTTTTACTTACAGGAGGATGTTTTTTTGACTGAAGCAGTAGAGCTTGGCTATGTGTATAAAATTATTATCAGACACGACAATGCTATGTTAAACCCATCATGGTTTTTGGATCGTGTGGAAGTTGTTAGTGTTGCAGAAGATCGGAAGTTTCTATTTATATGCGAAAGGTGGCTGTCTAAAAATAAGGACGATGGGAAGATCAAGAGGTCGCTTTACGAGAAAAACTACGAGGTTTGTGTAGCTTCTTCAAATGAGAACGATTCATATTTAGAATATTCACTGACAGGGAGTGAATCGACACTGTATTCTGAGTTACATCAGACAGCTGAATTAGATACCGTGATAAAATCAGGCTAATTATTTTTATATTCGGGTCAATTGAACAGGTAATATATTGTGATGTCAGAGAATAGAGATATATGCTGATACAATCAGAAAGATGGTCAGCAATTTGTACAGCACTATTCTTATCCTTAAACTGTTAACAAAACGTTTACTGTAAATTTTGAAATGCCTGATACTATGAAAAATACTAATTTATTTATTAGTTTTTTGTTGAATAAATACATCTTTAAATGAAAATGTTTTTCCGTAATGGATTATTGAACGAAGTATTTGTACTGAATCGAGTATACCCTCCTAAGAATACAGAAATTTACCAACTAATCCGATTCACTCTCATATTAACAATTTTTGAGTTGAAAATAAATAAAATATTTGAATAATAACCACGACTGACTTTAACTAACAACCAAAAGCTAAACTAGAAAGATAGTGTAATAAATTCCTTAATGAACTTTACTTTATGGCATTACAGTTGTAACCATTTTAGTTGTCTTGTGGCACCTTTGTTCGATTTCATTTGAGAGTCTTCTTTTCCCACACTTGATTAGCATGGTCTCCGATACTAACATCTTCCGTAACACAGTATGTGGCTATTTTGTTACCACCATAATCTGGTCGTCTCAACTGGCTCATTCATTATCAATTACCATTCATTAGCTTTGAAGAAATATAAATTCCACATAAAATGTTTAGAATGTAGCAACTTGTTGCCTATATTCGTATGATGTGTAGGAAGATATATTTAACCATAGGTTTTAGACTAACAGACATTCGTTGTAGACAAATTTTTCCTTTGTGCATCTTCCAATTTTAGATCGCTTCATTTATTCCAGGTACTACCATTATACGTAATATCAATTTTATTCTTCTACAGTTGCTGGCCATAGCATGCTATTACAGTCAAAAGTGGTTATTTTTTTAAAACATTACTGTTGTTCGTCCTACCTATAATTTCTTTTGACTGTTGCTTTTTTCTTGTTCTATAATATCAGATGGCTAAAAAAGGTTGGTTAATTGATTGATTGACTAACTGGTATCAAATCTATTCTAATAAACTTCACTAGCAGGACTACTATTGCTACTACATAGCTACTGTTTCTACTACTAACACTACAGTTATCGATACTGCTATCACCACTGTTACTATTGCTACTGTTACTACTACTACTACTACTACTACCACTACTACTACTACTACAACTACTACCACTACTACTACTACAACAACTACTGTTACTACTGCAACTACTGCTATTACTACTACTACTGCTACTACTACTACTGCTACTATTACTGCTACTACTACAACAACAACTACTACTATTACGACAGGCTGATTTTGTGAATCTCATTTTGTGAGTCCCAACACCGCTACCATTTCAACCACCATAACTAGTAAAATTACTACTTGTACGACTTAGAGTACTACTGTTGTTATTGTTATAGCTTCTACTCCCTTTTATTTTTGTAGCCAGATACAATGAAACCCGGCTGCTAACTTGTTCATAACAGAGCTGTTTAGTAGCCTCTGTTACTTTTATTCTTTTTTTATAAACGTATAGGAAAATGTTATGATATTTTTATAAGCTGTTTTATCGTGTCCCGTGTCAACTTTTTAGAGATAAACGCTTAAGAAAATCTATTTTCAATTCAGCAGCTGCCAAGATTATGGATATTCCCATATTTTTTTTTATTTTCTTGTGTGTAAGATACACCGATGCATTTAAATATTATTGTTTCTGAGAATTATACTTACCCTTGTGCACATTTTTGCGACACCTTGACCATTTTTCCTTTTCTTAAATCTAATATTCCTCATTAATTTGGCGTCATATTGCATATTCTCATTGAAAGTCGTAAATACACAACATCATCAATTTTCTCTTTAGAACAATGTGCCCCCCTTATTCTTATATAATACTTTTGTTGTTTAAAGTGAAGATAAGAAACCTTTTACTATTTCCAATTTTAGGGAGGGGTTTTTCGAAAGTGGTATTTATTTTTTTAGGTCTGTACTGAGGGTACCTTTGTTCCTTTTTGTTTATACTGGATATCGAACAGATCTTTTGACTCAAACATATACCTGCTGTAAGGTATATTTTTCAGTTGTTTACATAACCATATGCTAAACCTTTTAAACATTCTTACATTCAATCCGAATTACATCTTACTATAGTGTTCTTGAAGTTGATTTCGTAATTTAACACCCCCACCACCACCACCCAGTGTTGTACGGTTCAGTCACCACTTGTGATCTCCACATTGTTTGTTCTGCGATCGATCAGGTCTCATTCAAGCAATATTATTTTTTAGCTTCAGTTTTTCTTTCCAATTTTGATTGCAAGATGACAGATAGGTTTTCATACAGGAAACGATTTTTTGAAATAAGGTGTAGCAGGAAAATGTTTTTTGAAGATATGGCCTAGAAGTGAAATCATAATGTAGAAAACAAAAGGTAGCACCCAGTGGGAGTTAAACTTAGAAACAAGGGATATGAGAAGTGAACTATTTTATGCGGAAAAGGAAGAAATAAGAAGTAAAAAATTTTTTATCTAGAAAAGAGGGGAAATTGGCAGTGAAATGGTAATTGTAGAAAAGAGGGATAGTGTGGAGTAAAATGTTAGAGCACTGAAGGAGGAAATTTGAGATATTTTTTTATGCATAAATGAAGACAGTGGGAAGTGAAATTTTAATTAAGAGAAATAGGAACAGGGGCGTAAACGTAATGTAGAAGAGGAATGATAACTCAGGGTTATTGTAGAAATACCGGAAATAGTAAACGAGGAGAAAAACCTCTTGTAAACACATTGTTGTCATTCACTCTTTGATCTGCATAAATTTGTGATTTTAATTATCATCTTAGCAAGAGGCATAGTGGAAAAATGTACACACTTTACATGTACTATACCGATTTTTGCTGAGAAGTCAAAATTTGGAACTCAAGATATTTCACCCCAATTTATTATGTATATATATGCATATATATTTATAAATCTATATATAAATATACATGTTTGGAGGTTACACCTGCGCATTGCAGTTTATGTTCAAATATATATTTTTTTATGAAGTACAACATGTAACATATAATGTAGAATGACGAATCTAGAGTGATTTTTAGGACATAGGCACATTCTTACTTGACAGCGTTTTGCATCATTCTATCATTATCTCATTTCTTAAATTTTGTAATTTAGTAAAAATAAAAATATTCCCCCTAGCTCTCGATCATGAGGTAGCTTTTATTGTTAATGTATCTTTTTTACGTTTTTGAACGTTCAATTTGTAAATCCATTTCGTAATGAGCGTTTTTATCCATGGATTTTTCATTTTTATTTTATTTCTAAACTGATTGACCCAACAAGTCAAAGTTATCCTTAGCCTAATCCTTTGTTGTTCCTTTTCTTCAAGCAACTTTGTGTGAAGTTCTTTTGCCCCATATGGTAGAGCCATTTCTGAGAAATTTGTGTTTTTTGTGCAAGATTGTGATGAACTTCATTCTGCAAAGGCTCTTGTCCTCTGTTCATTAGTATTCATTGCAATACACTTGTGAACTCGGGATCGGACTCCTGACTGTTTCTTGGTGTCTTTTCACAAGTAGACATTGCCCTGCTCAATTCCTTTCGCATTTGAATATGGCGTTAAAGTCTTTCCTTTCTCAATCGCCCATCTGTTGTTCCATTCAAAAAGAGATTCTATGTCACTTCTCAAAACATGAGAAAAAGAACATTTAGACCTAGGTATCAGTTTTTTTATTGCAAAAGCCTTACCTTTTTCCCTTTTAATCCACGTTTCACATTTTCGTTCCTCTTGCAGTCCAAGGCCGATAAAACTATCTTTTCGAAGTGATCCTTCACCTATCTGTTTTTGTTTTGTAGCCATTCCCACATCCATTAACAAGGAGGGTGAAATTATTCACTATAAAAAATCAGCTTTTCTTCCAATTATTCTTTTGTTTCTTTGATTTCAGGTATGATTTCTTTTCTGTTAGTTTAGGTTTCTGTTTAATAGCTTGGCCCTCGCTAAACTAGGAATTGTCAAACCGACCCCCACGATGAATATGTTAATAATTATACAATAAATTTGCATAATATGAATAATATGTATAATAACCATTAATTATGACTAAGACCTTTCGCTAATAAACATTTTGATAGAAAAGCATTTTGGCCCAATGTCTTGTTGTGGAGACACATGAATATTGCTTAGACATGCAGTTTGAAAACCCTCGGGTGCTACAGGTACCATGATAATTTATGTCAAATCATAGGTCTCCATTGCTCACACAGTAATTGCTTGAGAAACCAGGACGAAAAATGAGATGCGGACCGACATTGATTCTTATTCAGATGAGTAGGACTGGTAATCTCTTTGAATAACATCTGCCTAAAACGAGGGGAAAGTAGAATAAAATGCTATGAAAAATGAAAAAGTAATTGACTATAAGTATTTTAGCAAATACATAACTTTCGTAGTTTCAAATTGGGGTGGAACTGAAATGGAATGGGGCGGTCATAAACGTAATGTTTTTTATTCCAAGACTTTGGTCAAATTAAGTGCAGCCTTGTGAAATTTGAGCCAATTTTTGCTGCCCTGCTCGTATTCCATTTAATCCAGAAAACAAAAGAAATATAATAACACTTAAATGCAGTGCGAGGAAAGTTTCTGTAGAGCGAGATACGTCCAGGATATTTTTCAAGGGATATCATTCTAATTTTCTTTTTTTTTAGTGCACAGAGTTTGTCTCCCGTACACCTTCATTTCTTTTGGAAGCATAACTTCATCAATATTATCGACTTCATATTTATACACTTTATTTATACAGTCTGTGTGCATACTTTATGTAAAACGAAGCTCAACTTCAGAAAGGCGAGATATTACTTCAGTGCAAAGAGTGAAACTGAGATTTTTTTATTTATTACTTGTGACTATATATATTTATTTATCATTTGTGGTTGCTGATTCTCTCCGTCTGGCAACCTTATCACAAGATTATATTTACAAAAACCAAGTATGTGCCACTTCTAGTGGAGAGATTGTTATGATTGTTTAGAGATTGTTATGCATTGTAGTACTGGGATGGTAATTGATTTTGAACATAAAACTTCGTATATGGTAAACAAATAAGCTACATGATAAAACTGAACTAAGAACAGTACAGTTACAATAGGTATGATTACACGGCACAACAGATTTTTACGTTGTCTCAACAGTTAAGACCAAGACCGTATTATTAACTGGATTTGTAAAAATATTCAACCAACAGGGTACAGATCAGTTGTTTCAGTTTTATTGCTTCAAAGAGAAAAACATTAAGATTATATTTATGATATTCAGTTTAAAGGTTTCTCCTGTTATCAAAAATGGTAAATTTTACAAAAAAATATGATTTCAATATCTGCAAAACAAGAGTCAATGGATTTTTATATGCTCATTATTTCATTCAAAAACTTAAATCTGGTCGTGATCAACTGGTCTTGTATTTAATATTGAAATGGCATAAGAATTTGTTGCACATTGTTATTAATTACAGTACAGAAGCACAATTGTATCAATGCCATACCATGACACTCCTCTCAGCTGCTATTACTGGCATGGACCAATATCACTGTTTATCAAGCAGCCACCTAGAATACCGATGGTTGTCGGATCGAATCTTAGATGACCGCAAAGTTTGATTTCTGTATTTGCATTGGGTGGTAATTTTTTCGTTGCATTCGAAATGTGTGTATTATTTGTGGCACTTGTGTAGTTTTCAGGTTTAGATTGGAAGGTCAGTGGGTTTGTTGTAATGCATTGGCAGCTGAGTTGATAAAGACAGAGTTTAGAAAAACGGGAGCATGGGTTCCTTTATTTCAGTTATTTTTTTATTCTCATTTAAAACTGGTTGGCTAGTTTTTTTAATTATATTTTAGTAGCACATAAAACGTTTTAATTACTGTATTCGTAACCAATTAATGACATCTTTAGGTGTATCTTCGTTAACTTAACTAAATGCAGTAGTTACAGGTATTCAACTCAACTGTTGCAGTTCTAATCCAAATCTGATCATTGCCATTAACAACTTGACGTCATTTATTATGTTTTTACGGCAGTCTTAGCCAAATTGTAAACGATTTTACGAATTACTGTACTTTTATTTTCTTAGGGTTCTTTTAGGTTTAATCACAACAATATGATTTTTCTACAAATCCGTTAATAGTTACATTGTTATTTTTACGGACCTAACCATAAATGGAAGAACGTCACCCATTACTTTCCAACAGTTTTTGCCTTGGCCGGATTAAAAGCTTCACTGTCGTTTCATCATCTGCATTTACCTCACAGTATTCTTAACAATAGCCTTGTAGGCATCTGATACTTTCTATTACCTTTTTGTTTTCTTTCAAGAGCTGTAAGCATCACTACATAATTTTTTAAAGAAATTGACCTTATCATCTTTTTTGGTATTATTATTGCAATCATAAGCCAAGTGCACTTAACAAACATTACTTTAATTCATTAGGATTATTGCTATTGTTTTCAACTATTGTTGACTACTGATGCAGTCTGAAGCATTACGGTGTAGTTTGCGTGCAGATTGTAGTTATAATTTGCATTGATATTCTGATTTTATCGCCAACGATGCTACGGAATATTTTTATGCCGGTTATTAGCTGGTGCTTTTACTAGAAAAATACCATTACTATCTGTATTAGTCTCCAGATCGTTATTCTAAGTGGGTATTACCAACTATTGTTGACGGCTTTCTTTATCAATGCTTTAGATTAAGCTATACCAAAATCACCGGCATCTGTAGTACGGCCCCCTTCGGTATCATTACAGCCGTAACAATAATCAACTGGTCGTCATGACCTGCAGTTACTAAACCTTTGTCAAGTACCGTTTTAAAACAGGTGAAACTTAAAATTTCAGCAAAGTGGATTCGAAATAGTGCCATTTTTTTATGACCATTTGTTTTGCAAAAAAGCTGTCCTCACTACATTGTTAACAAGATAATTTCTACACCTAACTCTTTCTCTTGATTGCATCACATTTTTCACAATTCATATAATTTTAACCATAACCTGGAGATGTTTTAACATTACAATGATTACTAGTCAGGATTATTTGTTCACGTAATCATTGTCTAACGTATTTTTAGCATTTTCCTCGTTTTATTTTCTCTCTTTATTATTGTATCACATTCTAGCCACAGAAGTTGTTTCCTATTATTTTCAAATTTGAGTTTGAAATATCTGATCTGAATTTTCGCCACATCCGTTATCACTCCCAAGAACAGTACCCCTTACCCCCCTTGCTAACATACAGCTTAGGCCCTTCAAGAGGCTTGGGTGAAAAGTATTGTATGGGGCTATTGTATTTTTGTGGTTACAATCGTATCCATATTGATGTAATTGCCAGTAACATATTTTACTTTTTAAATATTATCTGGAAATCAGACCGTTAGTCACTGGTCTCATGAATTGATAATGATAGGTTTGTATTCGTAATTGCGAGGGCCATTTTTTAAAAACCATTTTTATGACAGGAGGGTTTACAGTACGTTGATCTTTGGGTTTCTCAAATTAAATGGGCGTGGTTGATTTGGATGACATCTTTTTATGTGGACAAACAAAATCAGACATACCAAGGTTGGGATTCATGTTGTCAATTGACTCCAGTAACACAAGCTACAACAGCTTGTTTATTACTTACTTGACACTATAGGCTATAAATGATAGACTGTCCAAATTAGCTAAATTGCTATGTCTCGGCATGATTATGTACGAATTCCTTTTTTGTTTTACGGCTTTTTACAGTATTTTTTTTTTGAATTGTTTTATTTCAGGCCTTTTAGCTTGATGGAAACCAATTATTTATAAATTGTGAATGCTAACAAGAATTACATTATTTCAAAGCTTACTGACTTATATACTTTTTTTCTTACTTACTTGTTTTCTTTGCTTACTTATTTTTGTATTTGCTTATCTACCTTGTGAACTTGGCGGTTATCTGAATGGATCCGATAAGATCATTTTGCGATACAATATCAATGCTGTACAGTTTGTAGGTACTGTAGTCGCCATCTTCCTTGTTTTGTTCTTTACGCCTTTGAGAACTGTAACACCAGCTCAGATGTTTTCTTTCGTATGTGGATGACTTGAGTTGCTAAATACACCCTTTTTTGCGTGCACTTCACTGGGTTTTTTTATTTGAAGATGCTCATGCTCGTTTTTTTTATCAACTTTATCAGCATTTTTATAAAAACATGATAGGTAAGTTTCATCCGTCACCCTATTGGACACATCTACCGCTCGGTAAAATGATCACAACTTTATAAAAGATACGAAAATATATGCTGAGCTACGTCTAACAGAATTTTTTCGTTCGATGGCGCAAGCAACCAGCTAGTTTCGTTATATATACTATATACTGTAGTGTTTCTCCAGGAAACCTATGTTCATTTTTACTATTGGATATTAATATCTTTCTAATTTATATAGAGAACAAATTGGTGTTCTAAAGGCACCCTAATGCTGTCTACTTTTAATTTTTTATCCGTAACCCATTTCTAGTGGACTTCCTGCTAACCTCCTGCTAACATACACCCATGAGCCACTGTAGCTCGCAATCATCAAAGGTCTTAATTTTCAGTTCAATGATTTTCGTTGTGCTGCGCTTGCCACAAATACTATCCCATTGTACTGGATGCCATCTCTATATTACTATGATTCCCTTTACACTATTATTAACTCTAAAATACAAAACTTGGAAATATTCGTTCCAAATGCAAAGGGTTGCGTCAAAAAAAACAATGCACAAGACATGTTTTCCTTAGGAAAGACATTTTTTCGATCTTTCTTTCAATATAATCAAATAAAGAAAATTCATCGTTGTTAAACATTTTCTCAATTGAGATTATCGAATTTTCTTGGTTGCTTTGCAATTGTACTTGCCCCCTTCCCTAAAAATGTAATAATTAAAATTCAAGAAAAAAAGGGAAAAAACAGGAAATAAAAATATCGGAATGTGTTTCCAACATTTTAATATAATTTTACCTAGAAAGGGGTCTAACCCTCCCAAAAAGTCAAATAGTAAAAAAATAGAAAGAAAATCAAGATGTTGTCAGACATTACTTATTTTATGGCAGTTCCTACGTACTCCCTTTTAGTGAAGGAAGGCAATAGTAAAAAAATGTTTATATTGTCATACTTTTCTGGCTGAAACTTCTTCGTAGCAAATGGTTTTATTTTTGCAATATACTTATATTGCAAAAATAAAACCATGTGGGGCTAACGTAACATATATTAAACATAAATTATGCATATTGTCAGTTGCATATTTAGTGGAGTGCAATTTCTTTTGAAATACTCCTACGTTTTAATTTTTCAAAAGAAAACACAACATGAACTCCTAATTTTTTCCAGAATATGTAAACGGTGTTATTAAGATGCCATTTCTCTATCCATGATTACACCATAGGATAGCCACCACCATCCGAACGCGTCTACTTTTCGCCTAAGTCATGAGATTGATCAGCCTTGAGCAGTTCAGAGCATAAATATCCCATGTTTTGCAAGCTGTGTTATTGTTTAATTTTCTCATTACCTATCAAAGAATATCAAGGTTTTCGACCACGAAACCACAAAGGGTTAATGACATTGTGTACAAGTTAACAATAAAAAAGCATTTTTAACTTTGCTGCTTTTTCTTGTGCCACAACTGGTTTGCTCAAATAAATAATGACGAACAAACAATGCTCATTTCACTAGTATACTTTTCTAAAACTCCTGCAAAATTTATTTCTTTTGAGAGGTGTTAAAAACATCTGTTTTTATCAAGCTTAGGGCAAGTGCATTCTACCAGTCCTTTTTTCCGAGCACCCATTTGTTTTTAGGGTTTCTTGAAGGCAATATAAAAATAAGTTATAATGGCGATTGACCAAAGAATTATATTCTAAAAGAATACCTAATAATTCGCTCCGAAGTTATTATTTTTGTATTAAAAATTACACCAGTGAGTGGGTCATTTTTAGGTGATCACTGAGATTTGTTGCTGCATTGCTTTAAAGGGGTATTTAAACTGCTTTTATTTTTTGTTTTTTTCCAAATAGTCCCCAATCAAATGCATTTTTTTATCTATTTTAATTCAGGGTGATAGATTCTCCATGATAAGTACTGTGAGCAACGAAAGTCTCGATCGTTCTCATACATTCCGAAGGACTGGTAGTATTCGATCGTCGCTACGAGGCTCAGCCTTGGACATGAATAGATCTGAAACAGGAAAATTGAGGAGGTTTGGTTCCAAGTCGACACTTCGATCACATGGGGGGTCAATGCGAAGCCTACGTGAAAGTAAGTCACTGCATAATTTAGCAAAAGCAATAACATAAGTGGTTTTTGAATGTCTGACTTGCATAATGCAAATAGGTCGGAAATTGGACTCATGCATAAAATAAGCTTTCTTTGTTTTAATGAGTTCATTTTGTGACAAAACAGGAAAGTTCTTTTAACACAGTAAAGGAGCAGCAGGAGCCGTGGGTTTGATTTTCAGCTGATGAAAATGACTTGATGATAGGGAATTTTTTTAAGTTGGCAAGTGCAGAGTCGTATAGAAGTAGGTTTCTCATATTTTATGATAAATGATATTATATGGTAAATTATACGAAATTATACGAAAATACATATTTAGGTTTCCATGGTCCCATAAACTGAGACGGTTTATGAATTTAATTTATTCTGTAAGTAAAGTGAGGAAATTGTATTTTGTTGTTGATGAACAGATACATAATTTACACTAGTTTCAGCGGCAAGCAATTAGATACTATTAAGTTGATTTGTTTAAGACAGGGTTTGTTATATGTGGGTATATTCTGGTTTCTTGTTTTTGTAAATATACTGTACTTGTTCACAAAATGTATTCTGAAGTTATGGTATTTGTGTTTTTATCATGGACAGAATTAGTGGTCATTGAACGTCAAAGTTTTTGAATCTGTCGACAAATGTTTTTCCAGTTGTTTCACTAATTGTATTCACTTTCGAAGTTGTTTGATGATCAGTGTTTAAATGTTGTATAGTGTGAATTATGTATCACCCTTATACAAAGAATATCTACACTATAAAGCCCTGATTGTTGAGAGTTATGAAAAGCTTCATACATAAAGACGAAATTAGAGTGATAAGTTTGAGCTAATGATTTGAGCGATTTGATTTTGTTTAGTTTTTTTCGATAGTAAAGCAAGGCTAATAGGGAGAGCACGAGAGTTGATTTCATCTGGTTTTGAAATAAATTCAGACTTTTGATATTATGTATATATTATATATATGCTATATTTACTTTTATATGTGTGTATATATAATAGTTATATACACATATATGTGTGTATGCTTTTTTGAATTTATCCCAGTCTTGTGATTACTGATAAATCGTAACTAGCTTTAATTTCCTTTAAAGAACTACTGTTCGTCCCTTGATGAATAAATCTGTATACTTTGACTGTCGTGTCGAGTTTTGCAACTGATTTATCACTTCAATATAAGATACAAAGAACCTTTCATTATGAAATTAAGATTCTTCAGGGTTATTGAATAAAACCAGAAGTTCTCACTATTAAATATATTTATTGCGAACTTGGTGTCAAGAACAAAACTGAACATCCAATGTCAACCGATTTGCTTTTTTTGTTTGTTGTAGAACTTAGATCCTTTGTACTTTTAGTCTTTGAAGTAGCTCAAATACAAAGATATATGTAGGAATATTATTTCACTTAAGAATCAATATATTTGCAGGTTTCTTTTATTGTTTGCCTGGTAAAGTTTGCATTTCTCAAAGTCGGAATTCCAGTCATACTTGTTTGTAGTCATACTGGATTTTATATGCTGAATGAGCCTTTATTTTCATTACATCCCTACAGTCACCAGTTTTGAAAGGATATCATGTATAACATAAACGAGTTTAACAGAATATCATTGACAATAGTGATTAAAATTGTAAGATTGTAAATATTCACTTATTTGCCTTTAATTTGAGGCAAAGAAGCAACTATTTGGTATGAAAATCAATTGTATAAAAATACTTATTTGGATTGGGTTTTATACACAGTTGCAGAGTATGATGTCTCGTGCCAAAAATGTTTCTAATTTTCTCGAAACTTGAGGTTGTTGAGATGAAAGTGGAAAAAGAGGGAAAGAGAGAGAGGGAGAGAGAGAGAGAGAGACAGAGAGACAGAAACAAAGAGACAGAGACAGACAGTCAGAGAGTGAGAGAGAAATTATATACATATATGTAGTATGTGTATGTGTGTGTCAAAGGTGTTGTTTTCTTTATAAAGCGATATATTGTGCTAACTCAGAAGGTCTTGCTTCTTTTTTTATTTCTTTCCAATGTTAGTAATACATTTGGCAGTTACAAAAACTTCATTGTTGGCATATTTTCATGCAGGTTTTGTTGCTTGCCATTTGATTCGTAAGTTTTTCCGTACTTGCAAGCCCAAATGAAGGTAACAGTAGGAGAAGAAAGATAAGTAACATGATACACGGCTTCCACATATTAATCGAAAGAATCTAAGCCTCTGTGGTTCCTCTAAATACTCAAATTTCCGCATCCCAACAGTTTACTTGGCACTTAATGTAATTGGATTGCGCTTTTCATTACTGCTTATACGGCCTTTTAAACGGCATTGGATGAACAAACACTTCTCCTTCAACCAAAAAGCATACTGAAGCTGTTGTGATGGACGAACTCGAATTGGTTGCAACAAGTTATTTCCTCAACAATCACGATTTCTCCTTGTAAATGTCTCGATATATTTCTCGTTATCTCGATAAAGTCCTAACTAATTCCCAAGTATAAATATCATAAAATCGCCCTACTTATACGTTCATAAATTCTAGAACTCTCTTACGTAATATAACAATGAAAATGTCAACGTGAACATCTCAAAACCAAGAGAACCAAAATCCTAAATATAGACACAATAGAAACGCTTATTTCAGCATTTGCTCGAATGTTCTAACATCGAATACAAAAGTTCTNCTCGATAAAGTCCTAACTAATTCCCAAGTATAAATATCATAAAATCGCCCTACTTATACGTTCATAAATTCTAGAACTCTCTTACGTAATATAACAATGAAAATGTCAACGTGAACATCTCAAAACCAAGAGAACCAAAATCCTAAATATAGACACAATAGAAACGCTTATTTCAGCATTTGCTCGAATGTTCTAACATCGAATACAAAAGTTCTTTTTCATGACGTCTCAGCATGAGTTTGCATCTTTATAATCTTCGCGAAGGTTCATTTTATATAAATCGTGACTTCGTTCACGACAGAAGCATCGGATATATTAGAGAAACGTTTGTGTGAGTTCAGTGGTTCATCATGTTGCAACACAGTTTATCACTACTATGGTTACCATGGTTTCCTATAATTACCACGTGAAATGAAATTCTAAAAGATCAATTTCAAGCAAGGAGATATAAACCTCAGTATTTTAGCATTAGATGTCGTTTGATCTAATCTTATTATTTAGTGTTTCCCATTTATTCATTTTGGTTTATAACATTGTAAACAACAGGTAATGTGAAATTAAGTTCAGGGCATTTTGTTTACCTAAGTTATGTATTCAGCTGGCTTTTCTAAAAAGCACTTCATATTTAGTGCTCTTGTGAAGTAGGAGGGGCAATATTTCCACTAACAACTTTTATTAATAACATGATGTCTAAAACTCTGCGAGAAGATGTTTGCTCATGGTTAATACTGGAGAAAGAAAATTGAATAATTTTGTTGTTTATAAAAAATTAGATTCAATACTAACCACAAAAATGCAGCAACTGCTACCTGGAGCAAAATATTTACAAAGACAACAAATCATGTTGTCTTACAGGTTTTGCCGTATATTTGACAATTTTTCCGAAAAGCTGACTTCTGCGAAATTTACCATTCTAGTTTGTCACAGATGTCCATTAGGAGCTTAATCAGCTTGGCATGTTGAAGATGGAAGCAGTTGATATTTTCTAAATATAATTTCCTTTAAGTCAGACAGTTTTTCTTTTTTGTCGTTTTTTGGCTCCTTTGTAGATATTTCAACGCCAGTATTGAGTAAGAATCCAATCAATGTCAGGTAGTTTTGGTAATCATTGTCTAATTTCCCAGGTTGTAAAAGGGGTAACTTCTGGAAAACAGACATTTCATTAAGAGAAAAATTTATAAACAGCTGAGTAACTTGGCTGTAGAGTATGTCTTAAAGCGAATTTTTTAAATGCATGGGACAGCTTTAGAGCTAATAGTCTGCAAATAAAGATTTACCTCATTATTGACTTGTTTCCTTTTTCAGTGGAAACAAATTTTGCAAAAAGAATAAAGATGCATTATGGTGATTGGTATTGTTGGGATAAAACAAATTCTTGGCAATATAATTTATACCACAGCCATAATTTGTTTTTCTGGACACTATGTAAAACTAATCTAATGTGAATCGAAACAAAGTAGTCTCTGTAGAAAAAGACAGAAACGTGAGGTAGATTGAATATAAAACTGTTTGCACTAATATGGAGAAAATACATCTACATAGAATCATAGAATATGCACAGGTAAAAAATGTACAAGGTGTATCTGTACAAGAGTGTGTGTTCATATATATATATATATTGTGTGTATGTGTGTGTGTGTGTGAGAGAGAGAGAGAGAGAGAGAGACAGGCAGACACAGGTAGGTAGACACACACACACATGAAGCCTCTCATAAACGTTTTATGACCTATGCACGAGGTAACAGTCCACTCACAGTTGCCGGGTCTCTGGATACAGCTTCTACTAATAAGGGTTGCCACTTCTCACCAGATATCGTTCTTGATCTCATAACGGCCGTCAGCGGCCGTCCACTCCTCGGCAAGATTGATACCTTGAAAAGTGTCATTGTTTGTGTACCCTTCACTAGACAAGTCGCCATCCAAGACTAAAGGGCCTTATCTGCCCTTGGTTTGTGGTCAGAATTTTCCTTCTCAAAGGTTGGATTCTGGCCAAAGCTAACAAGTCTAACCTGCTGAGAGTACTGGTTATTTAAAGGCGCCAGAAACTCGATGTTTGCCCCTTTTTCTGTTCGTTTCAAAGAAGTCTGCCATGAGAAGGCCAGAAGCTGGGTTTGGGTGTCAGAAGCTATATGTTTCGCTTGCCATATGGAGCATTTTTTTGGGCTTTGGATGCTCATCCTTCTTTGCCGCTCCTGCAGTAACAGTTTTAGAACCTTACTATTACTATTACTACTACTACTACTACTACTACTACTACTACTACTACTACTACTACTACTACTACTACTACTACTACTACTACTACTACTACTACTACTACTACTACTACTACTACTACTACTATTATTATTATTATTATTATTGAATGGNACTACTACTACTACTACTACTACTATTACTATTACTACTACTACTACTACTACTACTACTACTACTACTACTACTACTACTACTACTACTACTACTACTACTACTACTACTACTACTACTACTACTACTACTACTACTACTACTTATTATTATTATTATTATTGAATGGAAACTTAGTCTATCCTCCTCTTCCTCTTCCTGCTTTGAACCAGAAACCCTTCATGTTGTCGCTAGCTGCAAAACGTACCTTCAGGAAGGTCGATATACTTGGCGACACAACTCAGTATTACAGTTTTTAACAGATTCTCTCAAATCTCTTGAAGGCTGTACAATATATGCTATCTGTGAATTCTTATCACCATGCATTATAACTAGAGATGTCTTGAGGCCTGATTTGCTCTTAGTTACTCCACAACAACAGTTATACATTCTTGAATTGACGGTGGGGTATGAAACAAACCTGGATAAAAATGCTTCTCGCAAATACGAAAAATATCGTTCTTTAATTCGTAATTTACATTCCAGCTTTTCGAAAGTTAGTTTTGTAAACCTCTCCATGAGCTCTTTAGGTATATTTGGTAAATCTTGTATTACTTTCAGTAAAATGTGCAGCGCTTTGAATATCGACAACAAACACGAGCGCCTTCTTTCAACCAAACTTTCCAATATAATCATTCGCACCACATACTACATATTCGGTCGTAGAAATGAACCCTGGACCAAACCTGAACTGTTGTCGTTTTATTGATTTTGTTAGTAAAATATTTAATTTTGATTTTGTTAAATAGGCAAGCCAATGCAAACTACCTTGATTAGTGAGGTTTGTAATTGTATGTGTGCAGATGAAAACATAAAAAGTTTCCATTATTATTATTATTATTATTATTATTATTATTATTATTATTAAAAAGGTTACTTATACGGGTATAGCACGTCAGAAATATTAATAACACTTCTGTTATCAATGTGCTAGCTGACTAAAATATATCATATTTTGATAGCTAAAAATTATAAGTTTTAAGAAGTACCTAAGTTTAATACCAAATGTATTCTTTAACTTTATTGATATTGAGTTGCCATATATCGCGGGAAAGGTTGTTGAAAACTGCTCTTGCGTAGCTTTCTGGAGTATTATTATTGTTATTTCTACTAAATGTCAGTTTTTATACTGGTTGCCCCATCTTTGGCCGGGTATAAAGAATACAAGAAAGGCATGTGATATCCTGAAGCTTAAATGACAAGTACTTTACGCAGGATCCTTGCAGCCCCCAGTAAACGTGCCTTTTGAACTGTCTGAATATTCATATTTCCTGAAACGTTTCTCATATTATTTTTTATTTCTTTTCTAATAGTACTGAGTGCTCCTATCACAATGGGTATTACTTCGGTTTTTATTTTCAACATCCTTTGTATCTCTATTTCAAGATCGTTATATTTACTTTTCTTTTCCATTTCTTTGATTGGAACATTTTTATCACATGGTATAGTCATGTCTATCACCTGGTAAGTTGAATTCGTTTCCTCTAATTATGATGACAGGTCTCTGCCCATCAATATGTCTTTCTGTATGTACTGCCATGTCCCACAGCTCATTATGTTTTTAGTGTACGTCACAGTATCTGGTCGGTGCTCATACCACTTGTGTGAGGTCATAATTCCTAAATCATTGCAAATATTCCAATGTACACATGCTGAAGCTTTATAGTGTCTTTCGATGTAATCTGACTTCGCTATAATGCATATCCTGATTTTATCTGGTCAGTTGTCTGACAGTGCTTATAACACATTCTGTACCCCCGATTATCTTTGCCAACTATGTGTTTTTGGTAGTATAGCGTATATAGGGCTTACCCTTACGCTGCTTTAAATAGTCCTCCTGTTTCTTCTCATTCTCCAATTGTTTGCATTTTGAAGGTCAACATGTGGTTCCCCAATAAGTAAAGGGTACTTTCCATGCTGCTGTTTACTACACAGTCTATTATTTTCCTACTTCTTGAATTATTTTTTATATTTTGTTTCAATATTTTTGCGTTTTCTGCTGTTGGTTTGTCTTTTTGTTCCGAAGTTTAAATCTGGTATTTGCTTTTCAGTACTTTTGGCTCTTTTACTAATTGAGTACATTATCTTCGTTTTCTCATGCATTTTTTATATTTTGTTTCAATATTTTTGCGTTTTCTGCTGTTGGTTTGTCTTTTTGTTCCGAAGTTTAAATCTGGTATTTGCTTTTCAGTACTTTTGGCTCTTTTACTAATTGAGTACATTATCTTCGTTTTCTCATGCATTTTTTATATTTTGTTTCAATATTTTTGCGTTTTCTGCTGTTGGTTTGTCTTTTTGTTCCGAAGTTTAAATCTGGTATTTGCTTTTCAGTACTTTTGGCTCTTTTACTAATTGAGTACATTATCTTCGTTTTCTCATGCATTTTTTATATTTTGTTTCAATATTTTTGCGTTTTCTGCTGTTGGTTTGTCTTTTTGTTCCGAAGTTTAAATCTGGTATTTGCTTTTCAGTACTTTTGGCTCTTTTACTAATTGAGTACATTATCTTCGTTTTCTCATGCATTTTTTATATTTTGTTTCAATATTTTTGCGTTTTCTGCTGTTGGTTTGTCTTTTTGTTCCGAAGTTTAAATCTGGTATTTGCTTTTCAGTACTTTTGGCTCTTTTACTAATTGAGTACATTATCTTCGTTTTCTCATGCATTTTTTATATTTTGTTTCAATATTTTTGCGTTTTCTGCTGTTGGTTTGTCTTTTTGTTCCGAAGTTTAAATCTGGTATTTGCTTTTCAGTACTTTTGGCTCTTTTACTAATTGAGTACATTATCTTCGTTTTCTCATGTTCTCATCTCATATTGCCTGACAACATGCACTTGTTTTCAAAGTAGTGATAAAGTCCCATTATTGCCACTTTGAATGCAGTCCCTGTTTCTATCTATCATCTGCCTCCTCCTTTCCTTACTATATAAAATCAGTTCACACCAGATGGGTGTAACATACCATCCATTGTCAAGATCTTTCTCATTGTTTAAAGATTTTTCAGTTCGGAGTATTTCCACTCAACTATATTGCACAGCAGGTAGTGCCAAGCTATTTATCGCTACAGTTTTGTTTTTTCTATTAAGGTCTGATCTCATTATTAATCGTACTCTTCTGTAGTACTCTTTCCTGTTCCTCACTTTTATTTTAGTGTATTGTATACCACCCTTTTCACCCCCACCTCCCAACGTATCTATATCCGCTGGCCTAGTCTAGTTTATTGATAGATGCCTCTTGCTCCAACTCAGTATTGGTCTTGCTAATCCCTGTACCCTTTTTTTGAACGCTTTCGTACATTTTTGTAAACCAAAACTCATTTTGATGATATCACTAAACTGCTTTACAACCCGTATTTCTCATTCTGTTGATCATCATTGGACAGGTAGTGTTTTAGATTGTCCATATAAAACCAAATCACTGATTGGCACGCTCTTCCTGTTCATCTTGTGTCCATATCTACTGGCATTAATCGGTGATGTTAATGGTATTATTGCTAAGCGCAATAATAAGGGTGCGAGAGAATCGCCTTGAAATATCCCTTGCTTGATACTGATATTTTTTGTTGTAATCCAGTTACATCGTAGTGTTACATGACTTCATTGATTTTTCCATAAACTTTGTCAGTTGGTGAACTTATTGATTGATAATGTTTTTGAAATCCAACTGTGTGGAACACTGTCGCAAGCATTTTTTTGTAATCCATCCTAACTACACATAGTTGATATTTCTTTCTTTAACAATCTTTAATTATTGCCTTGTTCATAACTTGTTTATCTTTGCATCGATACAAATTTCTTGAACAGCATGTTTGTTCTTCCGGTAATATATCATTGGCTGGAATATGTTTATAGCTATTCTCTGAAATAAATGTTAATGCTTTATATAGAATAAGTAAGCATGCTATTGGTCTGTAATTTTTAGCTTAACAGTTTCATCGCTTTTAGGTGGAAGAAAGGTACGAGCTGTAGTAAACAATTCTGGGAAATCCCCTGGGTTTTTAATCACTTTATTAAATGCTGTTGTTACTGTATCATGAGTTCCTGTTTGCTGTTTTAGCCTGGTGACTTCCAGTTACTTAATTTTCTAATCGAAGCATGGACCTCCTATTTTTCACTGTATTCGATTTTTGGCTCTCTGAGTGTGCGTACTTTTCTTCTTCACGGGTTATCCAATGTGCATTATCATGGTGTTTTTGTTCTCCTAGGATGCCTATCAAGAATTATTCTATCTGAATTTGCTCGTGGGATACTCTACTTTTATTTCTTCTTTACAGAGAGATCTATAGAATTTCTTACGATGTTTGTTAAACAGTCAGTTTTGGTTGTAGTGCTTGCTTTTCTTGTCATATCTCCGTAATTGCTGAGATTTTGTTTTAATCTTCACTATAAGGCTTTTCCTTATTGTTTCCCCGATTTCTTCCTCCCTTTTGATGTTATACCTTTTCTTAATTCGACTTTCTTTCTGCGACTTTTTCTGATGGCAGTCTTTTTGTTTTATTTCTGGTAGCAACGACAATTCTCCTCCCATCTTTTCAATCTGTTTTTCTATTCTAATTTGCCATTTAGGTTTTGTGTGCGATATTTTTCATTTTCGTTGTTTTGGTGTCATGTTAACTTTATCAGAGATCACAAAGGCCGTTGCGTATAACACTGGGTTTATTTCATTGAGTGATTTATCATGAATGTTCATTTTTAACACTGAATTACTTTACTTGATTAATGATTTCAGCTCTTTTGATAAGGGACAGCTTAAGTAACGGTGGTCGGTCCTTTCCACTGAAAGCTTCAAGACTTGTATACTTGTTAAGGATCTCACTTGATAATTTGCTTTTACCTTCAGGTCTTGATTCTTTACATCTATTATTATTATTTGAGTTCATTTCACACCAAAATAGTGTTTGGTGGACATTTCTTAAAGTTCAACTTTAAACAAACCTCCTTAGAGCTCCAAGACTTTCCTTATCATCTTGGCCGTATTCAACAGCGCGGTGATCTGCATGGTTTTAATGTTCGTTCGGATTCCGATTTGGTTTAATCTATTTTTCAATGACTTTGGAACTGTTCCCAAAGCCCCAATAACTATTAGAATAACAGTTACTTTCTTGTTCCATAGAACTTTTAGTTCTATTGCCAAATCTTGATATTTCTCACTTTCTTTCATTTTAACTCTGTGATCTCCGGGTATTGCAAAATTCACAATCTGACAAGTATTTTTTTCTTTGGCAACAATTATGAGATCAGGCCTTCTAGCTTCTATATTATGATCTGTCTACACTTCAAAGTCCCACAGCAACTTGCTTTTTTCGTTTTCAAGGACAGGTTCTGGTTTGTGATCATACCTTTTGTCAGCATGTTTGAAATCTAGCTGCATGCATAGTTCCCAATGGATTGTTGTTCCTACACAATCATGCCTTCTTTTGTATTCCTTTTGTGCAAGTTTCATGCAATCACAGATAATGTGCATTACCATCTCTTCTTTTTGCCCACACATACGACAAAGACTATTTTCCTTAGTTTTATCTATTTTTGCCTTGATGTAATTTGGCCGAATACATTGATCTTGTGCAGCAGTAATGAGTGTCTTTTTAATGTTTGTTATTATTATTATTATTATTATTATTATTATTATTATTATTATTATTATTATTATTATTANTTTCTCATTCTGTTGATCATCATTGGACAGGTAGTGTTTTAGATTGTCCATATAAAACCAAATCACTGATTGGCACGCTCTTCCTGTTCATCTTGTGTCCATATCTACTGGCATTAATCGGTGATGTTAATGGTATTATTGCTAAGCGCAATAATAAGGGTGCGAGAGAATCGCCTTGAAATATCCCTTGCTTGATACTGATATTTTTTGTTGTAATCCAGTTACATCGTAGTGTTACATGACTTCATTGATTTTTCCATAAACTTTGTCAGTTGGTGAACTTATTGATTGATAATGTTTTTGAAATCCAACTGTGTGGAACACTGTCGCAAGCATTTTTTTGTAATCCATCCTAACTACACATAGTTGATATTTCTTTCTTTAACAATCTTTAATTATTGCCTTGTTCATAACTTGTTTATCTTTGCATCGATACAAATTTCTTGAACAGCATGTTTGTTCTTCCGGTAATATATCATTGGCTGGAATATGTTTATAGCTATTCTCTGAAATAAATGTTAATGCTTTATATAGAATAAGTAAGCATGCTATTGGTCTGTAATTTTTAGCTTAACAGTTTCATCGCTTTTAGGTGGAAGAAAGGTACGAGCTGTAGTAAACAATTCTGGGAAATCCCCTGGGTTTTTAATCACTTTATTAAATGCTGTTGTTACTGTATCATGAGTTCCTGTTTGCTGTTTTAGCCTGGTGACTTCCAGTTACTTAATTTTCTAATCGAAGCATGGACCTCCTATTTTTCACTGTATTCGATTTTTGGCTCTCTGAGTGTGCGTACTTTTCTTCTTCACGGGTTATCCAATGTGCATTATCATGGTGTTTTTGTTCTCCTAGGATGCCTATCAAGAATTATTCTATCTGAATTTGCTCGTGGGATACTCTACTTTTATTTCTTCTTTACAGAGAGATCTATAGAATTTCTTACGATGTTTGTTAAACAGTCAGTTTTGGTTGTAGTGCTTGCTTTTCTTGTCATATCTCCGTAATTGCTGAGATTTTGTTTTAATCTTCACTATAAGGCTTTTCCTTATTGTTTCCCCGATTTCTTCCTCCCTTTTGATGTTATACCTTTTCTTAATTCGACTTTCTTTCTGCGACTTTTTCTGATGGCAGTCTTTTTGTTTTATTTCTGGTAGCAACGACAATTCTCCTCCCATCTTTTCAATCTGTTTTTCTATTCTAATTTGCCATTTAGGTTTTGTGTGCGATATTTTTCATTTTCGTTGTTTTGGTGTCATGTTAACTTTATCAGAGATCACAAAGGCCGTTGCGTATAACACTGGGTTTATTTCATTGAGTGATTTATCATGAATGTTCATTTTTAACACTGAATTACTTTACTTGATTAATGATTTCAGCTCTTTTGATAAGGGACAGCTTAAGTAACGGTGGTCGGTCCTTTCCACTGAAAGCTTCAAGACTTGTATACTTGTTAAGGATCTCACTTGATAATTTGCTTTTACCTTCAGGTCTTGATTCTTTACATCTATTATTATTATTTGAGTTCATTTCACACCAAAATAGTGTTTGGTGGACATTTCTTAAAGTTCAACTTTAAACAAACCTCCTTAGAGCTCCAAGACTTTCCTTATCATCTTGGCCGTATTCAACAGCGCGGTGATCTGCATGGTTTTAATGTTCGTTCGGATTCCGATTTGGTTTAATCTATTTTTCAATGACTTTGGAACTGTTCCCAAAGCCCCAATAACTATTAGAATAACAGTTACTTTCTTGTTCCATAGAACTTTTAGTTCTATTGCCAAATCTTGATATTTCTCACTTTCTTTCATTTTAACTCTGTGATCTCCGGGTATTGCAAAATTCACAATCTGACAAGTATTTTTTTCTTTGGCAACAATTATGAGATCAGGCCTTCTAGCTTCTATATTATGATCTGTCTACACTTCAAAGTCCCACAGCAACTTGCTTTTTTCGTTTTCAAGGACAGGTTCTGGTTTGTGATCATACCTTTTGTCAGTATGTTTGAAATCTAGCTGCATGCATAGTTCCCAATGGATTGTTGTTCCTACACAATCATGCCTTCTTTGGTATTCCTTTTGTGCAAGTTTCATGCAATCACAGATAATGTGGATTACATTCTCTTCTTTTTGCCCACACATACGACAAAGACTATTTTCCTTAGTTTTATCTATTTTTGCCTTGATGTAATTTGGCCGAATACATTGATCTTGTGCAGCAGTAATGAGTGTCTTTTTAATGTTTGTTATTATTATTATTATTATTATTATTATTATTATTATTATTATTAGTAGTAGTAGTAGTATAGTATGTATTTTGGATATTGCATATAATGGTGTATAGCTTAAAATATTGTATACTTTCACTACACTACACACCAGTGTTACGTTAAACACTGTTAGCTCTTTTTGCGTCATGTTAAAACTAAAATGTGAGTTAAGATTTTATTAGAGGTTCCGAAGCACTCAGATTTGTTGTTCCACTGTTACTCTATTTCATTAGTGTTTCTTATTGGTTTTTAATTCCAATTATTCAGTGTTTGACATCGTAAAGGCTATGTTCACATTGTCAGACACTATTTACACACGTTTTCTTGTTGCGATGTCGTTCTGTTTTGACTGTGAAAAGAAAGTTTTAAGTGACTCATGCTTGTCAGTTATTGTTTGTGTTATAAGAAATTCAATCGGGTCACTTAATACATAATTATATTAATTTTTTAACTTGTCAAAGTTAGAAAAATAATATAATTATAAGTAAAATCTATCCATTGATCCATCTATCGATCCATCTATCGATCCATCTTTCTACATATCTATCTATCTATCTATCTATCTATCTATCTATCTATCTATCTATCTATCTATCTATATATATATATATATATATATATATATATATATATATATATATATATATATATATATATAAAAGAGGTATAATAAGTTGGAAAGAATAAAACAACTACACTATCCATTTCGACAAGCCTGTTTCGTGATTTTACTCACTCGTCAGGAAACGTACATTTCCTGACTTCCTTTTATTACGCTCTGCATTTATGTATCGAGCACTCTAATACGGTTAACCGAATCGAATGTACCATATATATATATATATATATATATATATATATATATAGTAATATTAGTAAAGTATACCAATGTTCACTAAGAGTGCTCAATATATATATATCTATATATCTGTAGCATGTAAAGTATGTTTGTATGTATATTTGTATGTTTGCAGACAACTATATATGTCTCCATATAAATATATTATATTTGGTCTGTTTTTGGAATTATGTATTTAAGCGTATAAATACTGGACCCAATCATGAAAAAGAAAAGTAACCTTTAAATAGGAAGGAATATGACTAACCTATGTCAAGAACATCAGTGACCACAATATCCAGTGTTCCTTCTTTACTTCACAACATCGATCTTGAAGATGATATTTTCAAAACCAATGGACCCAGTATTACGTAAGGAGAGGATTGATATAGTTCCAAAAATATGGCTTCCAACACTAAAGAAAAAAACAAAACATTTTCAAGACATATCTGGCGCCTCTCGTCCAAACAACTTGATCCTTGTCTTCGTTGTCGGCTTATATAAGAGATGAATCTCTTGAAACGTAGCTCAAGAAATGCTTTCTACTCATGACGTGGTAAAGCTTCTATATCTATAACAGTGTTTTTGTAATTCTGAATGAAAGGCAAACTTCGGTACGTTTGGAAGTTCTCCATTCATTACCGAAGATAAAAAATAACATTTCAAGTCACGACTGAAAATCAGTAAAGTCAACACAAGTCAAAAAGGTGATCATACTCAAAACAAGTGAAAAGTACCATATGAGTGTATGTAGATGTATATGTACGTATGGATGTATATATATATATATATATATCCTTCTTTTTCTATTTCTAAATATTTATTTTTGAGTCTCGTCGGGAATGAGCACGAAGCCCAAGAGAAGAAACTGAAGTAGGCTCTTTTGCACTGGAAATTAATTTAGTTAACCAACAGAAAGTTTAAAAAGGCCACAATATTAATCGTGAAATGATTCATCGGTCATGTATCTTGATTTCGTGTGACAATTTCTTACTCTTATGATATGCATTTATGCTGAAAAAGCTTAAAACATGTTTCAGACTTCCTATTGTACCGACTTGATTTATTGTACATTTTTTCCGATTTGTGACATTTGCAAAACAATAGCTCATCTTACGTAAAAAGAACGGATCGACTGAATTTCGGAAATGGTCTATCGAACTGGATAATAACAATATAATCGTCATTTGTACTTAATTTGAGAACAAAAAACGCCTCTTCAGCCATTATTTTAAATGGGTGAAGTTTTGTTACGGAAGTAATGCTTAGATAAATAATTGGATAATCTACATAAATTCGACTTTTGATTTTGTTTAAAAACTACATATATATATATATATATATATATATAGGTATCTGTCTTTGTATTATCTATTTACACTCCGAAGATAGATAGATATATATATATATCTATATATCTATATATATATATATATATATATGTATTTGTCTGTGTATTACCTATTTACACTCAGAAGCCAGATATTTATTTCGTGATGGGCTACAGCACTCAAACAACTACAAGGGCAGTGAGCATTGCATAGAGGCATAGCTATTAGGGACACCCTCTTCTCAAAAGTGCTCAGCAACGTAAAAGTAGAGGAGTAAATATATTTACAATATTCATAGATAAGGCAGGACATGAAACAACGTTTTAAAAGTTTGTTAGGGGGTGCAAAATAATTAAATGAAAGGAAACTGGACGGTCATGCATTCAGATGGAACAAGGCTCAATCGTAGAAAGACTTGATTTTGCCTGTAAGCACAACAACATTTGGATAAAAAAACCTGTGAGTAGGGACTAAAATAGGATATTTTGTAAAGCCTTTCCCATGCGATCAAAAGAGGAAATGCAAATCTGACTAGGAAAAGTTTCTTTGCTTGCTATATAATCAGTTTTAGTTCCAAGTTGCTGAAAATATTGTTTAAAAGTTTTAGTTTTTCTCTTGATGAGAATTAATGGAGCAATCATCCCTCGTTCTTTGTCACTGATTGCAGCTATACCGTACACTGTCCGTGTGACGACTGGTGAAGGAAGTGATCATGGAACAAAAGCAAATGCATTTGTTATTCTTATGGGATCTAACACAAACTCTGAGAAAATAGCATTAGAGCTAATCGGAAAAGAAGAATTCGGACCGGGATCAATTGAGACATTTTCCCTCGAATCACCGGACGTTGGTGAAGTTACAAAAATCGAGGTAAGAACTGATAGCTTTTTGGTGCTTTGTCGTAGCCTATTTGAGTCTGTTACAAAAAATTCTGAAATATAAAGGATTCTGAATGATTGTTGTATGTTAATTCGTTGCAATATTTCTGTGAAATGGCTTTCTAGAGTAATTTTTGTATTGTAACGAGTAAAATGGATAGCTGTTACCAATGATAATTTCAACCTTTTCTAGCAGGATTGGTAGCTTGACACCTACCTACAATTGATTTTGAAAAATAAGCGTCCCAGGGCTTTATAGTTTAATCAAATGCTGCCTTTTTGGTCATAAATTAATGACATGAGTAGCAACTATTACAGATGCAAAGTACAATTGATAAGGATATGTGTTAATCGTAGCCTTTGTAGATCTTAGTTTTTGTTATTTTTTAAACATTTTTGTGCTATTTCCTTCCTGTTATTTCATTTACAGGAAATTTCTTTGCTTTGCCTTTCCATCTTTTTTTGAAAATAATTAAGTACCTTTATTGTAGATTTTAGCGTTAAACTAAAAAGCTTGGCGATCAACAAGGCCAACTTGCGATTATGCTCGCATATCACTCCGTGGCATCAATCTAAATCGATTCTGTCTCCTTTTTTTAAATGCTTTCGATCGGTTTTTAATTATACCTGCTTTTTTCACAATGAGAATGCAGCAGATGTACTTTGTGTGTAATTTTTACGTATGAAACAATTTGGCAGTATATTGCGAGTTTTCTTCTTTCTTTCAATTTTTATGAGTATAGAAGAAAAAACGTTAAAAATAATAAATTATTAGCGCCAAGTTGACAACCTACCCATAATAAGGAGGCGTTACGAGAGATACTTTTCGAAAGAAGTGAATGAAGAAAGAAAGAATGAAAGAAGTGCCTCTCGAAATTCGTTGTGGTAAGAAATTATTAACTTTGTACTCAGTACAAGTACAACTAAACCTGCAGGTGACAACGAAAACACATTAAAAATTATTCTTGGTGTTTAAAATTGTATTCTAAGAAGCACTAAGAAAAACTTTGTTTGATATTAGTTTTTTCCCCTATTCCAAACACTAGTTCTTTGTATATTTTAGTCTGAGTAAATATTATAAGGCCCCGTTCCAAGTTTTGCAAGAGCCTATGGACGTTTACAAAGACTAGCATATCAGTCGTAAGAAGTGAACTTTGATAGATATCATACTTCACGTCCAACTTAAGTTGATTAGATTATCTTTTACTGTTATTGTAACCCAAAAAGGGTGACTTTAAACACCTTTTTGTTTCTTTTCACAGTTTGGACATGATGGCTATAGACCAATTGATAGCTGGTACGTAGAGCTTGTAGAAGTTGACGTGCCAACAACGGGAAAACGTTATTTGTTTCCTGCCAAATCTTGGCTCGGTAAAGATAAGGACGATGGGAAGACGTCACGTGTGTTTTCCGCACAGTTGGATAACACAATTTCATATAGTGCAAGTAAGTATTATTTTCTTCTCGCAAAATGGTATTTGTGTAAAAGTAAGATAAAAGGAGCATCTGTTTACCGAACAGGAAATGTATGCGCGAATCGTCAAATGTTTTGTCTCCTAGGCTTTCTACGTGACACACTTAGTATTTTTATCAATATAACACTTACATGCATAGAACACTTACAGTATAACATTTATATATGCATTATCATTTTGCAACTAATACAGTAGGAAGGAATTTTAAGGAATGTATGTAGTAAGTATTAGTCCGTCAGAATTAAATGAACGCTTTTCGTATTACAGAAATTCCTTCCTTTATAGCAAGGTTATAATGTGAAAACCGTTTATAGGGCTGTTCTTTTGCAAGACTCGTCATAATATCCGTAACTTATTGGGAAAAAATTATTTTATTAAATTCATATTTCTTAGTTTTGAATGGCAATTCCCTATTAAAAGGTTTGGCACAATTATTTGTCGCATAGTTGGCACCTACTGCATTTTATCTGTCGGGGCAATCTAAGAAGTACCTATTTAGTTTGTGTATCTCTGTCTCTGTCTGTCTGTCTGTCTCTGTCTCTCTGTCTCTCTTTCTCTCTGTCTCTCTTTCTCTTTCTCTCTCTCTCTTTCTCTCTCTCTTTCTCATTCTCTCTCTCTCACCAACAACGTTAGGGATAACCTAAAGAACGTCAGAATGCATACGTTGATGTATGTCAGTACATGCACATATGCACTGTTTTTCTATTCATATGAAATCTAAAGTTGAAAGTTTCTTGACCAGTGTATCACTGTTCAGTGACCCTATCTATCTGACCGTGATTTGGATTTTTTTTCTGCATAGAAATACCGTACGAGATCACAGTATATACAGGCAATGTCAAGTCTGCAGGTACCGATGCAAATATATCAATGACTGTATTTGGAACTAAAGGCACATCCTCAGAATTTAAGCTGGAAAAAGGAGAGGATAGGTAAGCATTACTAAATTTCTCTAAATGTTATAATAATTCAAAATAATACAACTAATCCGATTTTTATCAATAAATGCTCTGTCTCTCTCGCATAAGTTTCCCTTAAATTTATGTTCAGGAACTAATTAAAGACAACAAGATTCAAGTCATTATTTTGTGCATATTTCAGTCTTCTTATATCAAAGCATTTGTTTATGTTAATAGTTATTTTTAATTGAAACTACTTGAACTAATGTTGTTGTGCTATATTATTTGTTATATTATTTTATATTATTTTTTATTATATTATATTATATTATATTATATTATATTATATTATATTATATTATATTATATTATATTATATT
>RDPX01000145.1:1377933-1393213 GCA_003991215.1 Morbakka virulenta
TCTTGAGCACTGGATATCAGTGCTTCGGTACATCCCTTCAAATCTCCCTTTGCGAGCCATTGCCATGATTTATCCCAATTCACTCCTTCCTTGTCCCTCAAAAACTGTCCATGCATCACCTTCTGTTTCCATTCCTCTTCCATTTCCTGGCTCTTAAACTTTTTGTAATCATTTGGTTCCATTGCTTTCTCGGTATTAACTATACTGACTTCCCCTACTTTTCTCAAGAGAATCTCTTTGCTGTTCTTTATGTACCAACTCAGGTTATTTTCTTCTCCCTTTACACAGTTCTCACAACTCATCAAACCTCTTCCACCCCTCTTTCTTGAAACGTATATCCTTGCAACGTCACTCCTTGGATGAAGTTCCTTGTCGATCTCTTGAAGCTCATTCTTAGTCCATCTAAGTATGCCTGCTCCGTATCTCATAAGTGACACTGCCCAGGTGTTTGCTGCAAATATTTTATTCCTACCGTTCAATTTTGATTTATTATTATTAATTAATTAATAATAATTAATTTATTATTATTATTATTATTATTATTTGAATGTAAAAAATCTTCTTTAAATCGTTTTACTTTACAAGAAAAAGGCAAGTAATTTTAGCAACATTAATTCGTTAAAACGTATCAAAATACATCTGAAAAAGTAACATTTTCATTTTTTTTCCTAAACCACGAAGGAAATTATTTGGTGATTAAGCAGAAAAAAGTTATGCTTAGTGTGTGAATGTTGGGAGTTACTGGTGCCCAATTTTTTTGTTTTTAATGGCCTAATTAATAATTATTGGCGTTTTTCCTTTCAGAAACTACTTATACTGTTAACGTGCATACAGGTGACGTCAGAAGCGGAGGTACTGATGCAAATGTGTTTTTGATAATCTTTGGAGAAACTGGAGATTCTGGAGAACTAGCACTGAAAGAATCAGAAACACACCGTGACAAATTTGAAAGGAATCAAACAGATACCTTTAAGTTTACCATGCTGAGCCTAGGTTTGTATTGCTTGCCATTTCAATAAAATATTGCAGAAATTTAATGGTCTAATAATATAATCTGTATGAATAGAATCTTTTGGTTGCTACCAGATCTTATCAATTATAAATGTTTGCGGGTTTGTGGGGAACAGTTACTAATTATTAGTCATATTGCATATAAACAGAATAAAATGGGCTTCTTAGAAAGCGATACGATTTCAGTCATGTTTGATAACCTCTTTAATAAACATTGTAATTATGTCATTCAGTGTTTGTTTGTTTTTGTGTGGCTACGAACTCAAAACACAAAGTAATTTTCCCCGTTACTTCTGCAAATGACAGCATAGGGTGGTACAAATTACCCCTTTGTTGTAGCAATATGTCAGTCAGCAGAGATGATGGCCATGAATGCGAATGCTACTATATACCACCAATCACATACATTGTCATCGTCTCTACCAACTGACCTATTACCGCAACAAGGTGTATGGGGGTTATTCTGGAATTCTAATGATGCTTAAGTGACAAAATAGACATTCTGTCAAGCTGTTTTAAACCGGTAGCTATATCATTGGGAGGCACCGTCTCTACAATCCGGCCTAACAGAACAAGATTTATAATTTTTTTGGAATAATTGGTTCATACTGAACAGAAAATCATACTGCCTTGTAAACGTAGAGGAAAATAAGAACATCGACGATTTGTTTTTTTTTCTTTTATTATTTATTATTTATTTTCTTGCAGCACTAATTTTAAAAAATTACAAAAATTACAGTTACCATAGTCTCATGAATTTTGCTGTACCCGTTAATTTTGGTAAGTATGCATGAAGAAAACTTTCAAAGATCTGGCGAATATTTTGACAAACAGAAAGATGAATTTGGATACAAGAAAAAGAATATTGAAACCTTACGTATGGTCAGGTTTTTTTATACGGTGGTGAAACATGGACAGTATGCAGGAATATGGAGGAGAAATTAAAATCTTTAGAATTATGGTTTTTCAGGCGTATGCTAAGAGTGTCATGGTTAGATAGGCAAAGCAATGAAATTGTTTTAGACAGGGATGGAGTACATAAAAGTCCAATCAACGCGATTAAAAAGCGGCAAATGCCTTTTTTTGGGTCATATATGTAGAAAAGAAAAGGTTGAAAATTTAGTTAACACAGGAAAGATTGAGGGAAAGTGAGCTCGTGAGAGACAGCGACAAGGCTATATGGCTAGCATGAGGAGAAGAATGGGTCAATCTTGGTCAGGAAGTGAAATTATCCAATATACAAAGGACAGAGACATTTGCGGGGCCATGATCGTCAACGTCGATAGAGTGGACACGTAGATAGATAGATCCATGATTTGCGTATCTCATCTGCGATCTGTCAGATATTTCGTGTTTTTATACATGATATATCAGCTCCTTTATAATTGTCATTTGGTTGGCAAAGTAACACCTGTGACTTCTTCTTTTACACTTGACATATAACAAATTCTTTAAAAACTCAACATGTTACGTCTGAATAAGTAGGTCGTTGCATTGACGGAATATAACGTTTTAAGTTTTTTAACTCTGGACATTCGTTTTTTTGGTTGCCTTGAACTTTTTATTTGTATTCATATACACATTACACGAGATTAACTGTTACCTCTTCGATTTATTTAATGTTTGTGCACACACACACAGATATATATATATATATATATATATAATCATTGTATTTGTGTTAGGGAGATCACTTCCCTTCTCCTCCTCATAACACTGCCTAGAATTCTCAGCCGTGATTTTTGTCTTTCAAAGCTTTTAGAGCCAGGTACCCTGAATGGTCGGTCTCAGTCGTGACCATTCGTTTTGAACCACTTCTGTACGTTATGTTATGCAATATTTTGCTTTCAGGGCACTCTTCCGTACTACATTGCTTTATTTTGATTTTGAGAATGTATCAGTAAAATAATAATAATATATTCTACATCATGCTTCCGCGTTTGATTTGGATATTCATTATGTTTCACATCTGAACGAATTTCGATACATCGAGCTTGCTTTTTTTCTCAGGTGTATTAACCAAGATCCGTATTTGGCATGACAACAAATTCATGCGCTCAGCTTGGTTTCTTGCCACTGTTGATATACATGATTCATTAAAGGACAAAAGCTACGAATTTCCTTGTAATCGATGGCTGGCCAAAGGAGAAGATGATGGCAGTTTAATACGGGAGTTGCCTTGTGTCACAAAAGCGACAGAGGAACAACCAACAAAAGGGAAAAGAGTTGGTAAGTTCTTTTGACACAAAATTGGTCGTACATTAAAAAAGATGTACTATATGCTTTTATGAGGGCCGTTTACTCTTTTGCTTATTATGTTTTGTAAAGTTTGGTCAACGTCGTATATTCTATGGCAAAGAAAAACAGAAAGAGAGTAAGAACGAAAGTTGGATGAGGTAAAATACGCTGTAAAAATGTAAGGCTAAATCTAAACATTCAGAAATATGCAGTACAGTGGGGAAAGATGATACAGTAGATTGTTCATCATTGGCTGTGCTTAGTCGAGGTTCAATTTTTCCTTAAGAAATGTGTACGTAAAGATTTATAAGCATAAAAAGTTAATATTTATATTGTATTTGCCTTTGTAGCTTTCGAGCTCACATTTGTTACTGCGGACGATGAAAAAGCAGGCACCGATCAAAATGCTTGGGTGGTGTTATTTGACGAAAAAGGCAGGAAATCAACAGAACTTGCAGTAGAAAATAGTAATCTCCAGCCACTTTTTCAACCTGGAGCTAGTGACACTGTGAAAGTGGTATCAAAATATATAGGCAAGCTTACATCCGCGCATATTGGGCATCGCCCTCGTAAAGGATTCATACAAAAAGGCAAAGAAAAGAAATTTTCATGGCATTTAGAAGAACTAAAAGTGAAGAATTTGGAAACACAAGAGAGGTGAGAGATAACTCTTGGTCCTCTTCTATTTTTTGCACAGATATTTTTATTTACTTTATCAATTTTTAATGCAAAATAAAGGGAACTATCCAGAAAACCTTTTGTACGAAACTTATTCTGTGGGAATTCCCAAAAACGTTTCCACAGCAACAGTGATTGGTGAGAAACACAGTAAATGTTAGACACAGAAAAGAAAATTAACAGAAAATAATAATTGATCGTAAATGGATGCAAACTGTGACCTGTGGATTTCACGACATCTGCTCTACGAAATGAATTCCCGAGCATCTGTTTTTATGGGAAATATTTTTATTAAATTTGAACTTACAGTTTCTAAGGAGCCTTTGTGCCTGTAACATCTACTCTTTTATTTTTCTTACCTATTCTTTACGTGAATGTATCTTTTAACTGTAAGTTTAAACTTTGCTGGTTTAAAAATGGCACTCAAAGAGTGGTCAAAAAACGTAGGTATAAGACAGAGGTGGGCAACATATTTAGAGAGTGGGCCAGATCCTTCAAAAATTTTCTTCACGCGGGCCAAACGTAATAAGAAAAGCGAGAAACGAATAGAGAGAGAATCAAAGAGAAACAAAGAGAAAAAACAAAAGAGAGGTTACGTAAATTTACTCGCTGTCAGTATTGCCGTCCTCGCTGCGAAAGTGGAGTGAAACCACAACGATGTGCCCGTTTACACGCAGTAAAAACTACACCGGTGAAAAATCGCACCGGTGTGGCTACCGAAGTGTGGCTCGTAGTTATCCAAGTGAAAAAGTTTTTCTGAATCTGAAGTTTGACAAAGTTATATGTTTTATTCATTTCTTTCAATATCTGCAACCGCTAGAGAATTATATTTGCTAACAAAAAATTATATAATTTTATGGCCTCGCGGGGCATGAAAATTCGCCGGATTCTGGCCCGCGGGCCGTAGGTTGCCCATCCCTGGTATAATACATGTAAAAACTTTAATTTTGAAGTGTTTGTTTTTCTTAACGTTTTTAGTATAAGTTCTACTTATTTTGCACCCTTCAAAAAGATTTAGGAAGAACGATGAATGTAGAGAACCTCTATAACTATTATAAGTAAATAAGTAAATAAATTACTTAACAAAAATAAATAAACAGACGAAATAAAATATATTGATATACCAGTTAATCAATTAATGCTGGATTTAAAGCTGGACATAGGGGTTTTCAGTTAATATGGTAGATGAGAGGCAAGCAAGGCCACCCATATAGATGGAAGTCCATGCCTGGAGAAATTGCCCCAATGCGAAAAAAGAGCACAATTTTTCCAAGTTTGCGACAGTTACTTTTTTCAGGTAAAGGAATTTGAACGTCTTTTAATGATCAGTTTAAGGGTCTTCCTTAAATTAGAAAATTTAAGTTACGGTTTCTTTGTTTTAAAGTCCTCTCCATTAAATGTACTTCCTCAGAACTAAACGTTTTCGGAGGAGCGTGATGCAGATGTTGTCATAGTTACTTGCCTTTGTTTGACATAAAACATACATATGGTTTAACAATTTTATTAGTTAACTTTGATTATCTTAATCAGATAGTAGATTTGTGGGAAAGAACTATACGTTGTGATTATAAGTAAATTTAATATGCACCTTTCTCAAATGAACACCCTCAAGAAATTATAAATCGTTCCACCTGTTTGTTAGACGATTGACAATAGTCATGGATTAACCAGGCCCCACTCGCGAACCAGAATGAATGTAGTCTTAGCTGATCTATGTCAAATATACATTAACCATCCCATGTATACATCGTTATTTATACTATGTCATTTTGTTTATTTGATTAATTTCTTTCATTTAACTGGCTTTTATCATCAATAAGGTCTGAAAATATCAGAGACGTGCTTTTAACTGAATTTCAGCTTTTTAGACTGCGACAAATCTTCGTAATAAGCCACCCAAAAATTGGTCGCTTTTATTGTCATACTTGTTGGTAGGTATGTACGTACGTACGTACGTATGTACATACGTGCTTACTTACTTGTTTACTAATTTACTTTCTTACTAACTTCTAATTTTTGTCTTTTACAATAGATATTTTATTGTTGATTTTATTTGATTGCTGTTTATTTGTAGTTACTCTCTCTTTTTTTTGTCTGTCTGTCTGTCTGTCTCTCTCTCTCTGTCTCTGTGTGTGTCTGTCTGTCTCTCTTTCTTTCTCGCCATCTCTCTATGTTTGTATAAGCGTGATATTATGTATATGTATTTATATTATGAATTATTTTAAATTTTTTCTGATAATATGTACAAAAAACACCCCCACCAATTTAATCGCAAGATGTGCTATCTTTTATTTCTTATCGCAGTTATCCTTTTTTGGGACATAGCTGAGAATTCGTAATCATAGAAACAATTGAAATAGACTATTTAGTGCTAACGATATTTTGAGGTGGTTCCTTGCTTGTATTAGTTATATTTGGACACAGAAACAGACCAATTGTAGTTTAAGTAATTGATTTGGATGAAAATACAGAAACTAAGACAATGTATACAGACTACAAGCAGTACTTAACCAGAATTTGCTTCTTGTTTTAGCTATGTATTCGAGTGCAAGAAGCGGATACCACTTGCCCCAGGATCTCAGGAAAAAGTCGAGCTGGATGTTAGCACATTTGAGCGGTCGCGGGTCGATTCAATACGAGGTAATTAATACTTTATAACAGTTATTTATTTTTGGTGATAAAATAGAATTATACATTTAGATGAGACGACTTAGAAATAACATGTGGCTGATTTAGAACAATTTGTGGGTAGTAGCAATTATTTATTTAGGTTATTTCTTTCCATAAGTTTATTTTTATATATACTTATTATTTCTTATAATATTTATATATCATGTATGGTAGTGAGAGAAAAGAATAAAAGAATTAGTAATATATATATTACTTAATATTATTTCTTTAATGTCTAAAGGCTTTTTAAATTTATCCCCTATAGTCACAGTATGTGGACTGCTGCAGAAATCAAGATAGTAATACCAGTTAAATTCGAATAATTGTTTTATATCGTCAATAATTCGTTTTGTTTTTGGTTTTTGTTTAACTGATACAAAGCCTATGTAGTAACTTATGTTCTCTTTCTTTAATCAAATACCACGTGGTCAAACAAAACACTCAGCAGTTTGTAATAGTGTAATATTTTTTCTTTCTTCTTGGTACCATTACTCTTCTGTTCAAATATATTTTATCCAAATAGCTGTTCAGCAATTTCAGATTTTTGTTTGCATTGGCTCTTTTCATCATTGGATTATTAATGCCAACAAGAAGATAAGTTACGGAGCTGTCAAATGGATTGAGCTGGGCACCAATCACCTACGGTTTACCGTATCATATTATAGAACAACTCTCTAAATACACTAATACATCTGGCATCTAAATTCTTTGCAACTGAGGAAGATTGTGTTGGTATTTCTATGAAAAGACGCTCTACTTTCTAGAGAGAGATGTATATTATTCTTTTTTTCGTATGAATCCAAAGTTTTAGCTGTTTAAGAAAAAGTAGTGCCAAAAATCGATATATTTAGTGTTTCAAAAACACTGTTTGATGTTGTAGATCAAATTCACTTCCATCAGTCATGACGAGAGAGGGCTAGTTCACCGACGTTCACATCCTAGCTCTTACACCAGACGGTAAAACTGACTTATGCTCGTTTTTATTCGAGAGGCAACCGTAATATCAAACGGCGATTTCGAATTCCCCAAAGGTTTTATTAGTGGTCGCTAAACCCTCGATATAGTCAACTTAGTGTTAGTGGGCGCGTTTAGTAAAGTAGAATTAAAATTTATCTTGGCGTACGTTACTTTACACTGTCAGTAGCGATTTTGATGAAGACATTTTTGCCATTAAAAATTGAGACAACTCTTCACATTTCATTACCGACTTGAATGTAATCAGTGCCATTGCCACTGATTACATTCAAGCCTTCACTTTGTCACCGCCTTTGATCATTGAATTTTCTCACGTGTTTTGCTTAAAATGTCGTTATCATTTGCTCCAGAGAAAAAAGATTCAACCTTCCTTACCGCGTTTTCTCCATGACGGGTAATGCCCCATTGCTGCCGACTACATTCAAGCCTTTGCTTTGTCATCTAACCGTATTATCGTATTTACAAAAAATGCCGTCAGCATTCTCTTAAGAATTTGCGGCTTTTAAATGAATTTTACTTATTTTCGTAAACCATATTGTTTGTTGAAATAGATACTGCTGTTTGGTAAGACATAACTTTGTGATACAGTCCTACTTCAGATTCCCTTCACAAACATTCTTTTATTACCAAGAGAGAGCATACTTTATGTTGGATTATCAAAATTACTATTGGTAGATGGTTTAGTGGACTAATATTGACCATTATTTTGGTAACCCACGTATCATAACTATACTTTTATGTACATATTTTACACTGAGCACAGTACTCGTTAGGACTGAATATATGGGGTTTTGGAATTTATAGGCAATTAAGTATTAATGTGGTAACCAACGACCCTTTACTAAACCTGTAAGTACGCGCTTTACAGCATGGATGGTAGAAAAATAAGAGAACTTCAAGCGAGTACTTTTTCTTCGCCAGTGGTGCTTTGTTTAATCCTGTATTCAAACGAGGTACTTCGCCAACTTTGTTCGTTACGGCCAGTTTCATTGACTTTCACTGAATATGAAGAAGGTCCCTTTTAAGTGTAGTACAAAACCCCTCAAACAGAAGTGAAATTGGTAATAGAGTGGGTGGTTTGAAAAAGATCTAAGGATTGACGAATTTTTACCAATGAACAAATAGATAATATTTTTGCCTTACTTGAGTATTTGGTTAGTTGATAACTCTTTATATACATATTCGTTCATACACTGTGTGTTCACTGTATTTTGCTTTATTTGCTATCGTAGACCTGAAACCAGTTCAGTATGATGTTAAAGTCTTTACAGCGGATGTTCCACATGCTGGCACCGATGCTAATGTCTTTATTACTATTTTTGGTGAATATGGTGATACAGGTAAAAGAGCCTTAAAAAAGAAGTTTAAGGATCTGTTTGAACGTGGAAATATGGACGATTTCAAAATTGAAGCTCTTGATTTAGGAAAGCTGACGAAAATTAAGATAGAACATGATAATAAAGGTTTTGGAGCCGGCTGGATGTTGGGCCGTGTAGAAATTACAAAAATTTTAGACAATGTGACAACTGTCTTTCCTTGTAATCAGTGGCTTGACAGGAAGAAAGGGGATAAAGAAATATGTAGAGAAATTTTGGCTGTTACTTCGTAAACTCAGCATTTGAAAGTTGTACCATATTCTTTTGCCACTCACAGATGAAAATATTTAAGTTGTGATTTTAGTGATGACCTAATGGTAGATTTGTATTAAATACGTATTGATAGGTAGCTCAGGGTATGTTAATGCTAAAAATTGAATTCCAAAGGCCTTCCAGTCATTTCTTCATTTTTCTGCATTTCGCTGTTTAGATGTTTGCTCTTAAAATTTATTGAATATCACCAATTCCAAAAAACTGAAAATCAGCTATCTCAAATAATGTTTTTGCTTTGATGGATATCAGGGTTTTGTACAAGTTAACTGATTTCGTACGGTTTTTAATTATAGCACAATAAAGCGAGAAAATAGCTGGAGATTAAAGCTAGCTGGCTTAGAACTTAAAAAATGCTTTTATACGTCTGAATTTTGTGCTTACAACCCACTCTTAGCCCCAAAAGACTAAAAATTGACATGGAATATGTATGTGAATTGATTTGAATTTTTGAGAATGCTGTTGTATAGTGCTCCACAGATGTTCACCAAATGCCTTAGCCACACATTGCACAAGGATATAAATTAGAAAAAAAGTTGCAACACGCTTTTAAGACATTTTTTAAGTTTCGGTGAAAAGTACGAATTTCAAAGTGTCATACAACTTTGTTAAGGTTTCGAGCCTCATTCAGCAACGTCGCAAAACTGACACTATTTTTTGAAGCTTTTTTGAAATAGCTATTTCTCTTTAGTTTTTATGATACCTGCATCCCAATATTACCTGTTTCTTTTATTTGTACATGTAGAAAACTTTTGTATTAATATCTAGGAAGCTAATATTTTTAGCACTTTGAAACTCTTTAAAACTTTAAGCTAAGATTTCACACGTCATTTTCAATTAAAAAGCTTTTCGCCGGTAGTAATCAGTAATTCGACACCCATGGGAATGTCTTGTCTGTTAAGTATTTAATAAGGATAATCTGCTGACCTGATGGTTTACATAATTCTTTTAACATCACTGGTGCCCATTTCACAGATATTTGTTTTTTACTAACGGTGTAAAGTTTATTTTCTTACCACATAGTTTTAACATCCATAGAATAAGTATAGAAACATGACAAGTTGTCTAGTTTGAAAGCTTGTTTGAAGCTATGATAGCGTGAATAGATTATTCCCCTTCACATTGCTCCTAACCTGCCCTTAAATTCTTCGTGTCTATGTTATTGCTAATGAGATATTACTAAGGAATACCAACTCTGTTTTGTGATGGAAGAAAGGTAAAAGGTACAATTTTATGACCTATGCCCTTGATTATATACAATCACCTGAAAATTAACTTCCTCATGTTGGATATATGATGTATCGTGACTAGGTTTTACATTTTCAAAGCAATAAAGAAGATGATCACAGAACAAGTCGCCATAGCTAGTGTCTTAATTGGAACTGATTTAGTGCCAGATAGGGCTTTCATTTACAACACTAGGCTGGTATGAAACACGACCAGGAGTGAAATCCAATATTGTTTTATGTGAATAGGACCTAAATATACTATATATTATATATAAATTTATATATATATATATATATATATATATATAAATCCAGTATAGCATACAAAATAACTAGACAAATTTAGCAGTTACTACAACATTTCGTGTATTATAAAGATGCATGGTATATAATAATATTTATAATATATATATATATATGTATATTATATGCTATATTTAGCGTGCCAAACTACGATGTCTCTTTTAATGACATTGAACTCGATGATTTCGCCAAGCGTCCTTTCAGCCAATCAACAATTAGTGATCTTAATAATGAAGTAATGAAACTAAAATTTGAAAAATCAATCACTGTTAACCAGTGCAGCTTCGAAATCTGATAATTTGCTGCTAATGGAAATAGTCACATGCTTCGNTATATAAATCCAGTATAGCATACAAAATAACTAGACAAATTTAGCAGTTACTACTAGTTTCATGTTTTCTTAACAATCTTCAAACTGCAATGAATTACTACAACATTTCGTGTATTATAAAGATGCATGGTAATATATATAATATATATATATATATATATATATATGTATATTATATGCTATATTTAGCGTGCCAAACTACGATGTCTCTTTTAATGACATTGAACTCGATGATTTCGCCAAGCGTCCTTTCAGCCAATCAACAATTAGTGATCTTAATAATGAAGTAATGAAACTAAAATTTGAAAAATCAATCACTGTTAACCAGTGCAGCTTCGAAATCTGATAATTTGCTGCTAATGGAAATAGTCACATGCTTCGTAATTGAAGATGACGTGCTTGTTGTTTGTTTTATGTTTGTTTTATTTAAATACTTGTAAATGAAATAAGCAATACCTTTATTTATTTTCTATACCACGTCGTTATGTAAACGAATATTTATGCCCGATTTTATGATACATTTAAAAAATTTTTATTATTGTCTTAACCAACTTGGTTTGTCGTACCATAATATTTTTTACAATTGCAGTTGCTAATCATTTTTTAGACTATTTGGGATTAACACAGTAATGTAGGCTTTTCAGTTTTAATCGGCATGAAAAGAAATTTTCATGAATAGTCCTTTCTATTTTTTCTATGCTTGGTATGGTCATTGTTGAGGGGTGGCATTGAATGGTGAATAACACTGATATGACTCACGAAAATGAATTGATGAGTCAATTATTTTATAAGCCACACGATACCACATGTTTTCTACATTTCATATGTAAATATATAGTGGTGTACGACAAGGCTGTATATTAATAAAGATCGACTTCCACGAGCGACCATCTCATTTTGCATGTATGTAAGTTATTTGAATTTACACGATTTTGTGTCCGAGAAAAGTATCTCTCCTACACGCACACATGTAAAACGGAAAAAATAAGACCATTTATTGGAGGGTTATTGTGTCGCTTTGAGGCTTTTGTTGCAATTTCCCCAACAGGACTGAGGAAATATCCTATCATTCCTATACTTCTTTAAGACTTTTGTGATCCTTTTTTCTGTTTGAAGGAAGCTTTTTGTATTTTGTGGTTGTATAACTAGACATGTATATATGGGTATTTTAGGATTTTAATAGTTTGTATTAAAAAATTGACTAATTTGACCTCTGTATTTAAACCTCTGCAGCATTCACTTGGGAATTAAATAAAGATATACATAGTCTGTTATAGGAATATCCTACGTTAAGTTTTAGTTACTTTTTAAGGTGAAAAACATAAACTGTACCTTGGAATCTGATAACCGTATTCATTTAGATTGTACCACTGCTGTCGTATTTTATTTTAGTCTTTACTTAATCACGTGGATGCATATTGGTGACCGTATTCATATTTATCATTTGGGCGTTAGCCTTGCGTGTATAATTTTTCTTAAATAAAAGACTGTAAATGTAATTTGGGGCTTGTTTGAAGAAGAGAAATTGTTTAACTCTGAAATTTTGAGACCAAAACCGTTGGTTTAATTGAATGCAGTCAAGAAACTTATGAAATTCTTTTCTAAATTATTAGTTGTTTATTTACCCGTAAGCCAACATCTATACCCAAATTGTGATTGTAGAAATTTCGAGTTATGGACAAGCTTAGTCTGCCTTTCATGTAAAGGTGTCGACATTATTCGTATCCAGTTATATTACGTTTTGTACGTTGTCAAGTGTTAAAATATATCTGGGCATTCATTTAAATTCTCTTGTAAAGCATGACAAGACCATATTTTTGCATTGAGAAATAGGTAGATAGAAGAGATACAAAGCTGAAATAGTCAAGTAATTAATAATTCTGTTGGCATTTAAAAGGAACAAACAAGAAGAAAATCGGTGTGTGTGTGTGTGTATGTGTGTGTGGTTGTAATAGTTTTTGATGTTAAAGACTAACCCTTTCTCTTTTTTCATACCATGCTAAATTTTACAAATTGGACTGAGTTCAAAGAATATAAACATTTCTTGAAAATTGCGCCCATGATGTAGCTTTTGCCTCTATGCCAACATCTAGCCGTGCCTCGTTTTCGTGGTAGTGAAAAATACATCAAATACGAGGAATAATACAATTAAAATTAAGGAGGAGTTGCTCATTATTCATTCTGTTGTGAAAATGGNCAGGTGCGCCTTTTCCCCCCCCCCCCCCATGTTTTAATGACCATTAAAGCCATAGTTTGCGTTATCATTTTATCTGCATTTTAAACTTTAGACCTACCATAATAAGAAAAAGGAGGGTACCACATTGTCTTGAGTTGAGAATAGTGGAAAAAAATTGGAGGGTTTGATCACACTTCTTACTTTTTTTCTGTGTTTGTCCAATAAACCAAGCGGTCAAGACTAGAAAGATCAAAATGCATGATGCAGTTCTATTTTCCTTTAAAAAGCTTACGGTCGATAGAAGGTTTCCTTTTGAGGTCTGGCACACAATATGTCGAAAATTCATGCACGTAAGTCTATGCCTTATAACCTCAAATGGGTTTAATTTAATTGAAGCATATAGCAATCGACCCTTCGGATCCATTACACATATCTTCCTGACACCCTTGTGGGGTCCAGCCGATTATCTAACGTTGCATTTGAACACTAAGTACAGTGAAAAGAATGGAAAATGTCTTGTCTCTCAGTACAGAAATAAGCCCCAGGCGAACATCTCATTTAAATTTTTTATTGCAGTAACATATAATGAAAGCTGCTAAGCTGTTGCAAAAAACCTGAAATGTTTTATCAAGAGTTTCTCGTCTATTTCTTTTTCAGACGAGAAATAAGACTTTTATTACGAAATTTGTTTTACAGCGAGTTTTTCTTGTCAATTTTTTTGGGTTTTCTCAGACAAAGAGAGGAAGTAAAGAAATTTAGTAAGGAGGAAAAATATAGTAACAAAAAAAGGGAACGAATTAATGTAACAAAGATACCCTAAAATGAATGTAGAAGTTAGAATTATTCGGAAATTCATTCCAAGTGGACCTCGGGAATACTCTTTCGTAGTTAGTATATCTACTTCCAATACGTGATGAAGACTTTGATAGAATTTTTTGTTTGTTATACTGTAGCAAGCAGTTTTCAAATCCGGTCTATCTTCTTTGAGTATTCTACAACATTTTTGTCCAAAAAGTATGTTGTGTCGTTGGTATACTATTAGTTTTTCTGGATTTCCTTTTGCAGTCAAAGACTATAGTCCATTTAGTCAAAATTGATAGCAGCGCATCACTGCACAACATAAGGGTAGTTTATTCATTGACTGAAGGTTACGTTAGTCCGATAGGAATACTGAATAAAATCGCACTTAAAATGATGAAGCCACCATAATGCGATGCAAGCTGTCGAACAAAGTGCATGTTACCAATTGGATTTAACTCTTTATCAGGTATCCGACCGTTCCACTGCGTCCTGAATATGCTGATAAATGTAATACATATAGTAAGGAGCCTAATTTATTTTAGCAAAACTGGGCTTCTTTTATTTTTCAAATACCTTGAATAAGTACCAGAATAAAATGATACTTTTTCATTGGTTTTAAGTGCAATGTTTCAAGATTTAATGAGTCTTTTACTGTGTTATGATTTACAGATGACGATTTCATAACATTGTTTTTAGTATGCTAAAGCCGAATTCCGTCGCTGGATTCCAGCCTGCAAGCTACAATCTTCCCGTTGTTAGTTTTGTTATCTCTGCGATGTTTCCTAAAGCGTACGAGACTTTACCATTGTTTCTTTACTCAAAACATGAGCAAACGAAAAAGAAAAGGAGCCACACGAAATCATGATATTCAAAGTTGAATTCACAGTACTATTTTCATAATATACTAATGTTTGTTAAAATGATCTAGTCTCATCGAAATATGAAAAACCAGTAATCGTGAAAAAAAGTTCTTCAAAACAAGAGGAGAATATTAACTACTTTTGTTTGATGAAGGGGAAAATTATGTTTGAGAGCATTGGTCGTTTTTAAGCATCATTGGAAATGAACACTTTTACTTAGCTTGTTGTAAGAACAGATTGCAATATATAACACAGTGACGTTGCATTGGTCGTTTTTAAGCATCATTGGAAATGAACACTTTTACTTAGCTTGTTGTTAGACTCGATTCTAATATATAACAAAGTGCCGTTGCCTTGGTCGT
>RDPX01000145.1:1393657-1404876 GCA_003991215.1 Morbakka virulenta
TCAGGTATCCGACCGTTCCACTGCGTCCTGAATATGCTGATAAATGTAATACATATAGTAAGGAGCCTAATTTATTTTAGCAAAACTGGGCTTCTTTTATTTTTCAAATACCTTGAATAAGTACCAGAATAAAATGATACTTTTTCATTGGTTTTAAGTGCAATGTTTCAAGATTTAATGAGTCTTTTACTGTGTTATGATTTACAGATGACGATTTCATAACATTGTTTTTAGTATGCTAAAGCCGAATTCCGTCGCTGGATTCCAGCCTGCAAGCTACAATCTTCCCGTTGTTAGTTTTGTTATCTCTGGGATGTTTCCTAAAGCGTACGAGACTTTACCATTGTTTCTTTACTCAAAACATGAGCAAACGAAAAAGAAAAGGAGCCACACGAAATCATGATATTCAAAGTTGAATTCACAGTACTATTTTCATAATATACTAATGTTTGTTAAAATGATCTAGTCTCATCGAAATATGAAAAACCAGTAATCGTGAAAAAAAGTTCTTTAAAACAAGAGGAGAATATTAACTACTTTTGTTTGATGAAGGGGAAAATTATGTTTGAGAGCATTGGTCGTTTTTAAGCATCATTGGAAATGAACACTTTTACTTAGCTTGTTGTAAGAACAGATTGCAATATATAACACAGTGACGTTGCATTGGTCGTTTTTAAGCATCATTGGAAATGAACACTTTTACTTAGCTTGTTGTAAGAACAGATTCTAATATATAACACAGTGACGTTGCATTGGTCGTTTTTAAGCATCACTGTAAATGAACACTTTTACTTCGCTTGTTGTAAGAACAGATTGCAATATATAACACAGTGACGTTGCCTTTGGACTATAACTGTTCCCAATGTAAGACAGTTGAAAAATATCGAAGTTAATAATATTTAGAATGAGTATGGACAATGTGTAAATGGCGTGTTGGTTGAATCCAATGTTAGACAAAGTGTAAGGGAATGATACACAAATTTAACTTAGGCCAAGATCAAGGAAGGCAAAGTAGAATATATGCTGAAACAATATTATCTTTTAAGTTCTGTTCAACGACTGAGGTTTGTTGAAAGAGTGAGGGAATGAATGAAAGATAATGTTGAAAAAATGAACCTGCTTGACAAGGTAATAAGCATCATTAACTGAGCTGAGCTGGAAAAACAATGAAACATAATAAATAAAAAAAACCCTAACAGTTCCCAAATGGATAGTATTTTCAATACAACTTTTCAATACAGTTGTAAAGCAGTGAAAGGAATTTTTCTCTACTTTCTACATCAAAAACGATCTTTGCCCATCAAATTATGGCTGTATTTAATCTGGCATAAAACCAAAGTACAATCTAGAACCGCGAAATTGATCAAGTAAATCGAAAACTTTTTATCGTCTTAACAGAAGGTGTAAGTATAAACTAATGTTCTATTCCATATCCTTCTGTTGGGAAGTTACTTGCCTCTAAGGGACTAATTTTGATTGTTTGTATTGAAAAAAAAAGGCTAGCTCCAATTAAAAGTAGCAAAATGGGCCTCTTTCTTTCACTGATTTGCAATACAATTATTATTTAACCACACTTTTGTGACAAAGCCTTGGTTATTATATTTAAAACGTGTATTAGATGTGCATCGCTGCTAATAAATTATTCAATTGTATTGGGGATGAAAAAGTACATAACATCACTGTCACTAGTGTTATATAGATACCACAATGTCAATTATAACTTCTTTAAAGTTTCAACCATATAGTTTTTGTGAGATACAACAACATGCTTTAGATATGAGACATTAAGGGAAGACCTACTCTTTTAGGTGTGACACTTTTTAATGGACAGCAAAGTCTTTACATGATGGGCTGGCGTTACTTTTTTTCTTATGTCTCAAGGAAATATCTCAGAAAAAAGTCCAAATCAAATCAGATAAAAATGAGACAGATTTACACAATTGACAGAACCACTGAAGGTAGGAAAAATCATTGTACTATGGAAAACAATGTTTTTCGTTCCTGTAATTATTTGTTTGTAACTTCGAGCCAAATATCCGAAGACTCCAATAAGAATTCCAAAGGAGCATGTACGACATATTTTTAAAGACTTTGATAGGAAAGCTGCCCTTTACAAGTGATACTTGAAAGAGACAACGACCTGTTTTCTGTTCCCTGTGCAACTGAGGAATGTTACGTTCATACTGTGGCTAGCCTGTTTCCAAATTCTGGATTCTATTTGGCTTACTTTACCGTGTACTATGAATGTTTTGAACAGTTCTCACTGTCATTGGAGTTGAAGAAACGTGTTCGCCCCAGCATGCAACAGGCATGGCACTTAAATAAGAAGAACCGTTAGCTGAGTTTAGATTTGTAAGTTACGAATGGCTTTCACTTTTCTTTTAGAATTATTGTTAAGTTTACGAACCAACAGGCTAAGCATAGCATAAGGGTAAATTTGTATGTCAATATACTTTATCGTCTCCCTCAGCGCCTAGGAAAATTCAGGCTTCCCCAGAATTATAACTCAATTATAAAACTCTACTTTAAATGATAAATTGAAAGGATGGAAGTATTAAGGAAAGTTTTTTAATCAAGTAAACAACTTAAGGTTTTTCATGTATTGAATGACTCCACCGCCAATTTCATAAATTGCCCATTATACAGCCCATTATATATTTGCACACTACCATTGAGTCTTACCATTATTTAGTAACTGTAGGTATTGGTTTGTGTGAGATTGCTTTCCTAAGGGACTCTATTATTACTTGGAAAAACAGTATTTTAATGAAAAGGAGTAACCCCCTGAAAAAATTATTTTCAGCAGTTGTGATTGAGAAGCAGTTAGTGACGGCAAAGTAGTAATTTGGGGAAAGGGTTGTCATTTTTTGGAGTTAAAACAGGATCAGGTACATAGAATTAGTGTTCCTGACATTTTTTCTTAACCAACTTAATCTTCTTCATTAGTAATTTATATTATTTGTTAGTGAGAACTTGATATTTTTTCATAATCCACGTTGTTATGTTTCAATTTTGAGGTTTGGTTGTTCTTGTCATGTTTTCGATTCGTCTTGGTGTTGGTAAGACATCCCATCCATTTCCAAGGAATTGATTAAGTGCAGGCATACGTTTTTACTATGAATATTGAAATTTGCATTGTATCATAACATATGGATGGGTAGATAGATAGATAGATAGATAGATACATAAATGGATAGAGAGATAGAGGGATAGGTAGATAGATAGATAGACAATTTGATTGATTGATTGGTTGATTACCATCGCTTGTCTGATCACCCTGAATACGTGACATGACAACAACATGTTAAGCTTTGATACCCTTTGGCAGCAGAATACCACTAGCCAGCTCTTTGTTGTTTCTATTTAATGAAGTAACGGCGGCAACAGAGACTTCACTCTCGAATAACCCCCATCATTGGATGTCGTCATGCCATAGCTGGTATTTCAAGCCCAACCCTCGTTTTATCCTCGTTACCAGATTAATCGCCACGAGGTTGTGTAACTTTTTTTCTGTTTAAACGTACTATATTTGCAAGATGGCTCACAAGTACAAGTTAGGATAAAATAAGACATCAAACTTTGTTGTCATTGTTTGTGTTTAAACTTTAGTCCTTACATGGTACAAGCTTTTTCATTTATAAACTGGTGCTTTAAGAAGGTACTCAACTAAAATTTAGTGTTCAAATTAAACAATTCAAAAGCACTGCTATAACTGCCATCTTTTCAAGATGCTGTGAAAAAATGGAAATAATGGGAAAATTTGGTCAATCGTGTTAGTTTAATTTGATGTTAATTTTGATTAATTCTGGAAAAGAGTATTGTACTTCAGTGATACTCTTAAAATTCCGAGTTCTGGCACCTTTTATGGAAAAAAATTGCTTTTCATTTTGGTAGAGGGAGGGAGAGATGAATTGGCTGTATATTGTAAGGTGGAAATTCTTGTTTGACAGAAAAGTTTAAAAAAGGCCTGAAGTATTTGCATTGTTGTTTTAAAATTGACTATTTAAGAGAAAGAGCTGTATGGTATGTACATATTGGTGAATATACGAATATTAAACTTGTTTTTCAGTCTTTCTTCTAAAAAACACCAGTTTTGCTAAAATTGCCGAAAGAGTAATTACCACTGGCTCTATGTCTACAGATGCTTATAAAGAAGAAAGGATGTATTGGCTAGCACGATTGGTCACAAGATAGCAATATTAGTGATACTGCATGATATGAAATTATGTAAAGTAGGTGTTGTCAATAAATAATGGGATAAAGGGAAATAAAAGTAAATATTATCTGCGCATCACTCAAATCTAAATAGACTTAGCCCAAGATATTGGTTTTCTTAATAAGTCTCGAAAATTTTGCAGGAGCATTTACGGTACTTTACTTTAGAGTATTTAAACCTTAAGTAAACTAAATGAAAGTTTGAAAAATGTCTTTCTTTCCAGAATTACTGTATTTAAATATTCATAAACAATTTTTCTCTTTTAAATTTTTCTTGTTTTCCTTTGTGTTGTTTTTTTTGTAGTGTGTATCCAAAATGGGATTTGTAAAGATTATGTACCATTATTTTTAAAAACTGTGTTAATGTAATGAAGAAATGAAAAAGGTAGTACAAAATATCTAGTCAATTTCTATTCCTTTCTCATTATTGCGATTCGCTTCAGCATCACCATTATCAGCATTATGGCAACGTTATCATGGCTGGCGTTTGTTATATTTAACCTGCTACATGTGGGGTCTTATTAAAAGAGGTCGCTTTATGGAAGCAGTCCAAAATGATGAATTAATACGCCACATGTAATAGCGTCTATAGTGCAAGCAACATATGTACGCCTAACTATGAGCCTAAATTAAATGTTGTAGTGGCTCTCTGCTGTACAATGAAGCCCTGGATCAGTGGCGCTTAGTCAAGTATGGCAGTTTGGGCACGACCCCAGCAAGAAATTGCAAATAGATTTTTTTATAATATCCTCCTTTTTATCACATTTTTCGGTTTTAAGTATCGAATCACTTGACAAAACAACTGTTGTAATGCTGTAGTTCTTATTTCTTGTCAGACAACAAATAAGGACCATTCTGATCCACTACGGTTCAAAACTTTTATTACTGAATTGGTAACGAAATTTCAAAGAAAGCCATTATTATTATTACTATTGATGTTAACTAACTTGCTTATTCGTGGAGCATGCCTCGTATCACAAAACATATACAAAACATTTTTTCCTCACTCTTCTATCATGTTTTCTTACTGGTCGATCGTAGTGGATTTCGTTATCATTTGGGAAACATTACGTCTTGCCCCATTAAAGTTAACTCAGCTTAATAACGGATGCTGTCGGAATAATTATTTGAATGAATGTTTTCAATCATGGGGCAAGATTACTCCAGTGAAATAAAATATAATAATAAATGCACAAGTGCTACACTTATTCATTTATACGGTTTTCGAAAGGTAAACGGAGAACTTTTAATCGCGTATATTAAGAATATAGTTTTATCAAGTTCCTATTCTCTTTATTGATCAAGATGAATATTGTTGTTATCGTATGGAGCATGGTTTCCATCGTCTAACTATTGAGGAAAAGCTTGAAATACATTAGGCATATCCACATCAGCCGAAAGATATTCTCATGAAAGAGTTTCTTAGAACAAAGAGTCATGCATGTTATTAAGGTTTTGGTTTGAGGAGAAGAGTTGGCAAAGGATCACCGTGAGTTAGAAAATATTTTTTGTTTTCCATTTGTGTTTTTGGAGGAGAAATGATTAGGACTTAAAATGAACTGCCACATTTAAAACATTTATTTGACTGTATTTCTGAGTAAAACATTGTCAACTTCATGCAAAAAGAATCAACTACAACTTCAAACATTGGACCATCTAATATAGTTTTCTCTCTAAATAATGAAGGCCATCATGTGTCCGTCAAACGACATAATTGTCGATGGCCTTCATTATTCACTAAATACCGGTAAGTGAATAAAAATCTCGATATTTTAAATGAAATAATAAATTGCATCCAATTATGTGGGCTTTCTGTGCACCTCCGTCGAGGGCATGAAGAAAGTAAGAGCTCGCATAAAAAAGGTGTATTTCTGGGGCTTTTTGTATCGATTTCATGATTACATAGCTAACTTAAAGAGGGGGGGGGGGGTCATCTTTAGAATTCTGTACTTTTTTAAGACACAATTCATACAATTGAAAATAAATTGTTAGTGTGTTTGATGTATAGAAAGAAAAGCTACTCAAAGGTATTGAAACAACTTCATTTGTCTCTGTTGACGCCGACAATGCAATAATTATTTCCAACATCATGCTGTCTGATTTGATTCCTAGATTTATAAATACATTGGCAATGTTAACAACACATACCAAACATATTGCAGAACTAGATACTTTTAAAAAATCCTCATAAAAATGACTATCTTCATGGGAATTTCATTTTCTCAATTCTCACTCATTTGAAAACAATAGCAAGAACAAGAATATATTACTGAAGGAACATTTATATAAGAATGAGTGATAATGTAGTCTCGATTCCTAGCTTAGAATACCTGGGTGTGAATGTATCAAGTTCCAGACATTCAAGTCAGTGAACAAAGAACTTGTACCGTAAGGAAAACATACATCACAAAATAGCCAGGTTACAATCACATAACTGTAATTCTTTATCAACTGCAAGAAATGGCTTTTCAATCAAAGGAGTTAGCATGCTAGACCACTGTGGGTCAATTAAAATATTATAGAGAGGGGGTTAGAAATTTATTTACAGCCAAATATTAGAGTTAAATACAGAAAACCCATTTTTAACCAATACCTTTTTGGGATATGAAATTGTATTGTAGTCTTGTGCCTCTTACACAAGGACCGCCTACACCTACACGTTTGACATCATTAGAGGGTAATGCAGGATCATAGTAAATAATAAAGCGGCCCTCAAAATGCACGCATTGCTAACGTATAAAAACTCTGAACCTAACCTCCAGGACCTCTGTTCCGTTAACCTTTCGGCATAGAGTTTTCTAGATGCAAAGTCAGCAGAATTAACTCTTTTGGGGCAATACTTTCATTGCTCAACATAGTGGGACTTCTGATCTAAGATACAAGGTTGGCAAGGTATGTACTAAAGCGTTTGATGCCAATTCTGATGTACTGTGAGACAGTGATGGAGTTTATCCACAACACTACACATTTAATTTTCATTTCTTGCTTAGTAGAAATGGTTAACTACATTCTTGTTGCCAAAACTGCTGCCTGAAGTTCCAATTGGGGTGTAAACATTCTTACAGGAGCTGTTCTAGACCTCCACATTAAAAAACTACATTGGACGGACTGCTTCTCATACACAAACCTTAGATATGCTCATGCACCATATTCAGTCTCAGATGTATCAGAAAATAGGTGCAAAGACCTTTCCCACAGCTTCTATGGTTTCCTTGTGTACCATTTTGATACTTCAGTGTTACAAAATCCTTTTACTCCTCACAATTTTCCCAAGCTTTCTACTTTTCTTCAGGGATGAAATCATCGCAACTTGTATTCTTTTGCAACAATCTCTGCATAATACCTTTAGCCTCAAGCACAACAGGAAAGACAAACCCAACTGGACCATACAATGAGCTGTTATCTAATAAAATACTTCTTTTGCTACATGGCTTGTTTTACTTCAAGATTCTTTATAAAAGTAAGGTATACCTCTTTCATTGCCTTTTTATTGGACAGTTACAGATTTTTCATGCTCCAAGAAAATACCAACCTCGCGATGACTATATATTAGCCTTACAGTACCTTATCATTGCTAATCTTTTGGTGTCCTGTAACCTGAAGTGTAAGTATTGGAGTATCTGGGCCTCGATTGTGGTTGACTGGTGCACTCCCACCATGAACCAAGGCGACACCAGTGGAATCGCCTATTTGCATTCTTATGTAATAGGATGGTGAGTTAATGAATGGGCCTCATGCAACGCTGGTTACAGTGGTCTCGTATTCTAAGTGCCTTGAAGAATGACGCATGGCTATTGAGGTGCGATTAAGACATGAGGTCACTACTGCATTGTCTGAGGTAATCAGTTACTCAATTTTAGAATAAATATGCCTTTTAACTAACATATATTTTGAGCCTGCCACGCATAAAGGGAAAGTCTGCCAGAGAACAATGACTTCCCTTTTAAGGTAAAATCAACAGATCCCAACCAACATGGAGGGCAAAGCATTTGAAAATAATATAGATAGGGAGTATTTTAGATTGCGAGAAAGTGAGAAATATGAGTGAAACTAACTGGCCTTGAACCAGTCTCTATGATTATCATGTCCGAATACTCCAATAATTGAGATATGGGCAACCGTTCCTAATCAGATAAATTTTGCAACCAGCCACGGCTAAAATTGTAAGTTATCATTTCTGTGCAAGCAAAAAAAGTGAATTGCTCCTACAGTAACACATCAGATATTAGAAATTTGCTCAGATTATGTTCAAAAAAGCCACATTTAGGTAAAGGACTATAGTTAAATATATTACTGAACCCTTAGTAACGGCAACATGTTCTTAATTTGCTGCAGGAAGGGAGATGATCGACAGCATATAGATTTTATGGAGTACATCAAAAAGGCAAACCCGTTGAAGTTTTTTTAAGCAGGTCCTATGTCGATAACAGAAATTGTATTTTTATGGAATAGTCAACCTGACTAAATAAAATAATAATAATAATAATAATAATAATAATAATAATAATAATAATAATAATAATAAACAGAATTGAGCAAATTCGCCAGAACAGACTGTTTCAAACAGATCAGGGCAGACTGTATAAGGAGCTCAACGGAGAAGAAGCAGTAGACCTTGCACCTGAGAAAGAGGAAGCTAAAAGGTTTTGGTGCGACATCTGGAGTAAAGAAATGAAACACAACAATGATGCAGAGTGGCTAAAGAAGATAAGAGAAGAGCAAATGGGCAGATTTAAACAAGATAGGATTGAAATCACAATAAGCAAGGTTAAGAAAGTTTTGAAGGGTATGCCTAACTGGAAATCCGCCGGGCCAGACCTAGTTCAGGGCTTTTGGCTAAAGAATTATACAGCCATGCATGATAGAATCACAGTACAACTGAGCGCATGCCTTGAGAAGGGACAAACTCTACAATGGATGACAAAAGGTAGAACTGTATTGCTATTGAAAGACATCAAGAAAGGAAATATAGTGAGTAATTTCCGGCCCATAACATGTTTGCCAATCATGTGGAAGCTATTGACTGGCATGATAGCTGAAGATGTGTATACCCACTTGGAGGGAAGAGGAGTTCTCCCAGAGGAGCAAAAAGGCTGTAAGAAAGGTTCGAGAGGTACAAATGACTTGTTGTATATAGACCAACAAATTCTCCGAGAAGTTAAAAGAAGAAAGAAAAACCTGGCAACAGCGTGGATAGACTATAAAAAAGCATATGACAATGTTCCTCACTCTTGGATCCAGGAATGTCTACGTATATTTGGAATAGCCGATAATGTCGTTAGTCTACTAGATCAGAACATAACCTGGAAAACTGAATTAACATCTGGAAATGAAGTTATAGGTGAAGTTGAAATCAAGAGGGGGATTTTTCAAGGTGACACACTGTCACCACTACTATTTGTGTTAGCCATGATTCCCTTAACCCTAGTTCTAAGAAAAGCGAAGGCTCACTACGAGTTTACAAATGGAGAGAAGATAAATCACCTGTTTTTTATGGATGATCTTAAGCTGTTTGCTAGGAATGAGAAGGCATTAAACTCTTTAGTTCAGACAGTCAGGGTTGTAAGTGAAGATATTGGAATGAAATTTGGGATTGAGAAGTGTGCCATGTTAGTTCTGAAACGAGGAAACATCACAAAGTCTGATGGGATTGCACTACCGGATGATACAATCATCAAAGCAATGAATGATGGAGATAGTTATAAGTACCTGGGAATAATGGAAGCAGACCAGATCTTGTGTAAGGAAATGAAGGACAAAGTAAAGAAGGAGTATTTTAGACGAATAAAGAAAGTTCTAAAATCAAAACTGAATGGTGGAAATAGCATCACTGCAATAAATACCTGGGCAGTATCATTACTAAGATACTCTGCTGCTTTCTTGAGTTGGACAAGAGAAGAATTAAGAGTCATAGACAGACAGACAAGGAAGGTGATGACCATGTACAGAGCCCTACACCCGAGAGACAGTGTGGACAGGATATATCTTCCCAGAAAGGAAGGAGGTAGAGGACTTGTTTCGATAGAAGATTGTGTTGATATCGCAGAACTGAGTCTTAAGGAATATGTAATGAAAAGCAAAGAGAAACTGATATCTGCAGCCAGAGGAAGCGTAACAGAAGAGGTAGAAAGTGCGGAATCTTACAAGAAAAGACGAAAAGAAGAGAGAAGAACAAATATCCGGGGAAAGGAACTTCACAGGCAGCATTTTAGACAGATGAAAGACGTAGGAGCAAAGGAGTCATGGACGTGGCTACAAAAGGGAGAACTAAAGAAAGAAACCGAAGGAATGATAATGGCTGCACAGTCACAGTCCCTTAGAACGAATGCCATAAAAGCCAGGATTGATAAAAGCAGGGAAGATGCAAAATGCAGGATGTGCAGTGAAAAGGATGAAACAATCCACCACATTGTAAGCGGATGTAGCAATCTTGCATAAAAAGAATACAAACGCCGACACGACTGCGTAGTCAGAGCACTCCACTGGGATATTTTACGTCAGCGAGGGTTTGAAATTAGTGACAAGTGGTACCAACATGAACCTGAAAGCGTTGTTGAAAATAAACACTTCAAAATATTATGGGATTTTACAGTACAGACGGATCTTGAAATACATGCGAGAAGGCCAGACGTCATAATAGTGGATAAAAATTTGAATGAAACGATCATAATAGACGTAGCCATACCAGTTGATGTGAATATAAGAAACAAGGAACAGGAAAAGATCATAAAGTACCAAGATCTAGCCAGAGAAATCAGAAAGATTTGGAATGTGTCAACCAAGGTCATCCCAATTGTCATAGGTGCCCTTGGCACTGTAACAGGCAGACTTGAACAGTACCTGAAGGAAATAGGTGTAACAACAAGAATTGAGTTAATCCAGAAGTCAACCCTTCTAGGCACGGCGAGAATCATCAGACAGGTTCTTGATATCTAAGGACACTAGATGTAACCCGATATCTTGGACATTAATTCCAAATGTTAATTCATTTGTGCATAACATTC
>RDPX01000145.1:1406134-1420114 GCA_003991215.1 Morbakka virulenta
TCCTCTGCAGACACTCCTCCAGGGATAGGAGACGAACCTTTCCTGACCTTTGCATTAGTTATGATATTTATAGTTTTTAAGATATGTCTGAGTATGTAGGTAGTCGGAAATCATAAAAGTGGCTTTTTTAAAGTGACTTGAAAGCGGAAACTGAAGCACTGATTTGTGTTACCCAAGAGGAGGCACTCAGAACAAACCATATAAGGTTCAAGATTGATAAAAGCTGTGAACGGCCTACTTTTCTATGATGCGGGGAAACGGATAAAACAGTGCATCTTATAATTAGTGGATGTTCAAAACTTGCCCGAAAGGAATATAAAAGATGGCGGGGTAATGTTTAAAGAATTATCCATTGGAAAATGTGTGGAAAAGAGAGAGTTGTGAGGAGTGAAAATTATATGAACACTACCCTGACAGAATGATTGAAAATGACAGTTAAAGTCCTTTATATTTTGAAATCCAAGTATTATAATAACCATTGGTGGAAGAAGATGTGATGGTTATGGTAGTGGGAGTGTAACATAACACATTTCAATATACCTGACCTCTTTTACCTATCAACAGATGTCAATTTAAGGAATATGATCCTGTTACCACCATAAATCCCCGCAAGAACAGAACGAGACATTTCAGCAAGCTTGCCGATGAAACAATTAGCAATATACAGGATGTTGTCATCTGAATCCGATGGGTGACAAAGGAGCTTGTGATACGCGAGGATTTCTTTGGGTTGATGCCTGTGAACAACGGAAAAGCCAGCATCATTGCAGCAGTAATAAAATGTGTTTTACTTCAGTTAGGTGTAACAATGTCTGATGGAAAAGCGCAGTGCCTGATGGCTGCTCGAGAATAGCAGCCATAAGATACGGACTCACCTCAAACTTAAAGAAGGATATGCTCCATTGTCTTCTTAACTATTGTTGCTGCCACACTCTAAATTTAGGTGATATTATTTAGTCTGTTCGACTGATGCAAGATACACTGGGTGATAATATGAAATTACAAAGTTGATATGCATCATCCTATCGTATCTTCACAGTTCCATACACCTAGTGTCATTATGCTTTTTATGGTTGTTAAGGAGAGAAAAGAAGCTCTTCATTCAATCTTGTAGAATTATGTACCATTGATTCAGGTGTTAGATTTCTGCAAAAACACACGACAAAACTCTGACTGGAGTATAACAGCACGAGGTGGTGACATCAAGGAATCTATGAAGTTTATTAAGCTTCAATATGGATTGAAACTAGTTGCACTCGTTCTCGACCATTCTAATAATCTCAGTTAGGCTCTTCAGAAGAAGGAAAGTATTGCATCAGCAACTCAATAAATGGTCAGTTTAGTCGTTAAATCACTCAGCTGTTTGATGAACCCGATGAAAACGCTTTAGTATTTTGTTAAAGTGTAAAGTGTGATGCATTGAGACTAGGTGTAAATAAGCCTTTCGTTCCTCTTTAAAGAAAAATTCCAAGTCGTTTAGATGATGGTCCTACAGCCTGTCATCATCCAGATTCAAAATCATTTTTGAGAGCAGCCTAACTACAAATTGTATATTCAGCGTGACCAGATCCTTATTAAAGATGCTTCTGGGAAGACTTTGAGGAAAGTGTGAATTATATTAAAGACGTTTCAGACTATAACGTTTCTTCCTTGGTGATGCAGTTGGAAACTTAAAAAAATTATTTCAAAGTGTCTCCCACCACCTTACAAGATTCGGTCGATCATTTCAAAGACCAGGGAGAGGATGCAAGTTTATGCTGGACCAGGATTACTTAGCACAACAATGTCTTGTTATGCCAGCAACCAATATTGAAAATGAACGCTCCTTTCACTCAAGGAGAAGAATCAAACATATCTGAAATACTGTGACACAAAATAGATTGAATTCTTTAATGTGATTAAGTATCCATGCTTAAGAACTCGATAATGTTTATATTAAATGTGTATTGAATGAATTTGTTGATTCTTCTCAAAGAAGACTAATAGTATTTGATCAAATGTGAGAAATTAGTGTTTTTATTGTCTTACAATTTTTTAATGCTGTCTTTGATTTAAAAAGTAGTTGCTTTAAATTATGCTTTCAGATTTATATCGTGATGTTTACAGAAGCAAGTAATAACAGATGTATTGACGGCAAATATCATTTCCCTCTTTATCTTATACTTATAAGATCTATAATACCATAGTATATAATAATGATAATAATAATAGGTTCGCCCTATTCAGTCAATGATGACTTTTATTTTCTTTGTGTGACCTCTCTTCATGCTGGCAACACACTCTATTTTGTTACCAATAGTCACTTCAGGGAATGAACAAACATGCATCTTAACACAACATTGCCTTGTTGTGTCTGCGACCAATGCTCAAAGCGAATGCTACTATATATATTGAACTGACCTGTTATCACAGTATCACGTTCCCGGAGAGTCAAGCTGCAAATGAAAGTAAGCGTAAACGTGAACTTCACAATCTATTTCAACAATTAATATTTTTTATATTATACTAATACCATAGCAAATGAACAACAACAACAACCATAGTTGTACTCTACACAAATTTCCTCACTAGCATAATTTCAGGTGCCACCTATTACACTTGCACTCAAACTAAAATCAGTTAGAAAGAGCAACATCATTGTACTTTGACAGCTAGCAGCTACATCACAAGCTATTGGGCATCTACTTTCTTAAGAGACGTAATTCAAAATGATAGATTTTATACATATGTATATATATATATACGTACATATATACACATACATATAAATATATATATATATAAATAAATATATATATATATATTATAAGAGGAACATACTTGTAAAATTTCATTTTTTTTTACCTTTTTTCAAGAGAACTTTCTCAAGGTGTCTTCAGCTTCAGAAGGTTCTCTTATCCAATGGATACCATGCTAAGGATGTCCAGACAGCCTTACACAGAACCAGTAGACATAATCACGAAGATAAGGAGCCTATGAAACGTATAACTCTGCCTTACGTGAAGAACACCAGTGAACACCTAAGGCGAACTCTCAAACAACACAACATTCAATGCTCTTTCTTCACTGCATCCACTTTAAGGAAGATTCTGTCAAAACCAAAGGACCCAGTCCTACTTGAAGAGAGGAAAAATGTAGTTTACAGACAACAATGTAAGGAATGTTCTGCCTCCTACATTGGCGAATGAAAGCGTTCCTTGAGTCAGAGGGGAAAAAACACAAGAGAGCTGTTCAAAAAGGTGACACCAAGAATCATGAAAGAGCGGAATACTGCTGGAAAACAAGATCACAACTTTGACTGGGAAAATAAGAGGATTAGACAAAGAAATTAACACAACAAGAGGAAAAATAAAAGAAACAATCCATTTCCTACATCACAGCAATCATCTCAACAGTATATTCTACACCCTTCCAGAAATATGACTTCCAGCACTAAAGAAAGAAACATAACAAATGCAACATAGGTATTGCGCCACTCCTCGAAACCACTCGATCCCTGTCTACACGTAGGTCCGCACTGCCAAGGTATAAAGTAGCTGTACCTTGTCACTTAAGTAGCCTGACGATGGGAGAAACATCTTTCGGAACGCAACTCAGAATACTAATCTTACGCCTCATGATATGATAAATCTCTTCCACCTATGGCTTCCTCTGAGTCCGCAAAGTTTAGAATTTTCAAATTATTAGAGAAATTTTTTCAAGTTTTCGTTTTTCAAACCCATTTTTCACTCAATATCTCTGGATTTTTATATTTTCGTATTTCACAGAGTTTGTCCACCAAATATATTCTAAAAATTAATTCACAATATTTAGTAATAAAACGATACCAAGGATCTTACAAAAAGCCTCAGTTGATTGAGACGTAACTTCTAAATCACAATAAGAACTTTTGCATTTTGCGCAATATTAATTTTACTTTTTAATTTAATATTAGAAAACCCCAGTATTTTTTATAGTATTTCAATCCAGTTTTTGTTAGAGTCATGTCTCATGGTAAGATTTTATGCCATTTCAATTTCACATTAAGCTGAATCGCTTTGATTGTTGCGAATTCGCCCCAGGACAAACCCACTGCGATAAAATGCAAACTTCGTGTTATTCTAATTTCACCAGAGACAACCCCCCCCCACACACACACACGCATACATACACATACACAAAATTGAGAGAGAATTTTATCCCTGGGGTAAGAAATATCATGACAATCACTTACCCAATCACTCAAGTGTCTTCAGATATAAGCTTTTGCTACATAGGTAGACAGACCAGTATTGAGACAAATTATGATTTCAGTTGTTATTTGAGTATGCAGAAAGTCAGCTGCAAGCCAAGGTTGACATATTTATCGATATCAGTAGTATGTATATCCCTTGATATTGTTACTGTTGAGTTATTCAGTTTAATTTAATAAGGTTTTCCAGGGGCCCAAAAGGGGCTCAACATTGGCCAGACGGGATCCTGACAGTGGCTCCATTTGAACTTGTTAGAGTTCAATAAATCTTAATTTCAAGGAGTTCGGTAACATTAGTAACATAAGAGTTTGGTAAGATTAGTCAACACAATTTTAATCTGCTCTTTATGAAACACATCAATGTATGCTAAACGTTACCGGTAGAGAAGCAGCTAAGCATACTCTTGGCTATATCACTGGAGCTGAAAACAGCTGATCAATCATGAAATTATTGGGTCAGCATTGATAATCTTTTGTGATATCGGCACTTTATCACCAACGTATCATATTAAGCAAATACTGAACTCCATAGATAGTCCTGTTTGTGCCTTCGACGTCTTTGAGAAAGCACTGAAGGCCCTAAGGAGACCGTTTTAAAACATGTACAATTAACTGGTTTACTGCACCACAAATGCATTACGAGCTTGTAATGTAAATGCAATTGGTATTTAATCCATTAGATCTAAATTGATATTTAGCTTCCAATTTGGATACAGCTGAAGATTGTGAAAGACATGAAACTGACTACTGTAAAGTTAGAAGTTTTCTTACTCGTATATCTGATTATATTTAGCTTCCAATAATGCTTTTCTGCCACAGCTGGTGCGAACAATTTTTAAGAGACGCCTTTGAACATGTGACCTTGGTCGAATATCTATTATGTCTAGTCTTTGTTGCAGAACACCTCCTTTTAAGAAAATGCCCTGCATGGAACCAATCACATAGATAAAGTTACAAGTGAAATTGGTACAGTTGTTAAAGCAAAAATCAGTTGCCCTTTTGGGAAGTATAGCATTCGATGGTCACCCTGCAAGGGGGGCAATGAAGCCTTGAGAGCAGCATTGTGAGTTTTTTCTTCCAGCAGACGAAATGCTAAGAGCATAATTTGCATGGAGAACAATAGATATACCCAGAAGAGTTAGAATTTAAATGAAATGTCCTAGGAATTGGATGTCTATGCATGAGCAAATCACCCTAACAATTCAACTGATGAAATTGAACTTCTACTAAACCCATCAGATTGTTATGCTCTTACCAGCATCGAAAAAATCTCATCGCGAATTATCATAGCATCATTCAACGGCACCCCAATACTAGTAGTATTGCATGCTGCAACCCTACAAATATATCTGAGGAACAAAATGTTCCAACCTTTTGCAGTAGGCTTATTCTCTTTTCTGATTCTGTTTCTTTCTAATGACCTTCTATTGCTTGCTACTAATGTCTATTGTTCATCTTGGTAAAAGCCATACGAATAAGCTCACTTGCTATAAGAATAATAGAAGAAACAGTCAATACCTTAGTCGCTTCTTGATAGGAAGAAAGGTAAAACAAATGGAAAAATCATTTCTAAAAATCCTCTTGGTAGCGCCTCTTGTACTAATGACCAAAACATATAGAAAATTGTCAAAGATTACCTCTCAATTAAAAAAGAGCTGTTTTAAAGAACTGGAAACAGTGACTAAACAGTTTGAAAACAACAAAGCTGCTTTCCTGGACAAAATAACCCCTGAGGTATAGAAGACTAACAAGTATAATGACATCCTACTGAATTTTGTAATGGTGCCTACTCTTAACCAGACAAATAGGCTTGGAAACAAGGTTGCCTTCTTCCTTTTCCTAAAAAAGGAGACCTATTAAAGCCTGAAATTTTAGAGGTATCCTATTTTTACAAGGCTATGCTAGAAAGCAGGATCCCGCTTAAAATGGATAAAGTCTTGCGACCAAATCAAAATAGTTTTAGAAGGGATGGATCTACACTGTCACAGACCCACATTGTTTGTAGGATCTTGGAAGGCGTCAATGCTATAGACAGTTATATTTGGGGGTTTTTTTGTAGACGTTTGGTTCGATGCACCAATCGTATGGTTTACCAACTGAGACTGTCAACGGCTATGGAATGTTATAAAAGAACACAAAATCAAAGGTGTGGTTTCTTGCTAGAGATGCTTGCTTTTTCAATATTTTAAGCTGGTGTCTTACAAGGAGATGCCCTTGCACCCCTCTTGTTTATTTTAACTCTTCTATGTTTTGCAAACATTACTGAACTTACAAAAACATTTTGGCTTTACTATTCCAAATACTGGAATCAGGGAATATGGCACCAAGAAAATTGTAGATGATTATGTGGATTACGTTCCTCTTTTTTCTGACACATTTACAAATGCAAAAACGTTTCTTTATGATTTTAAACAATCAGAGGGCAAAGGTTGTGCCCTTGAATAACTCTAACCAAACAGATGTCATAGATTAGAATCAAATTAGCGCAGTGAGAGATAGCAAGCTAGCTAGGTAGATAGGTAGATAGATAGGTAGATGGATAGATGGATTTGAAGAGAGAGAGAGAGAGAGAGAGAGAGAGAGAGAGAGAGAGTAGTGAGGGAAAAAATTGTATGCAGCTAAAAGAAAGAATACATGTAAACATCTAGGAAGTGTACGAGCTTTAAGAGAAAAAGATCCTGATATCCTTATCGGACAAGTTTGGACTACCTTACACGATCCCAAAGCGATCTAAATGTCATCATTTTTTGCCATTGTGAAGAAACATTTTTTTCAAATCAGTTAGAGAAACTATTTTGCCATGTGTATCTGGTGTCCGGGCACCGACAAAATGCCTAGAAAAGAAGCTGGTTGACGCCCATACCTGACTGTTAAGAGCAGTGGTGGAAAAGTCCTGGAGGTAACATACAACGAAACTAGAGCTATACGGAAGCATCCCTTGAGTAAGCATCATGGTAAACGATGATGCACCATCCGATAACGTAAGGTATAAGTGTATAGTATACATGTACCCTGGTATATGCTGCTAATGGGAGCCTATTTAATTTTCTCTGGGTTCCCCAATAAACTTCCTGTTGATGATGAATTTATTCTTTAACCAGGCAGTGGTGTAAGATAGTGAGGTAACCAAAAAAGTAGAGGTTTTACTGTAACAAAATAATAAAAATTAGACTGCAATAAAAGTTTTCCCTATATAGGTGCCTCATTGATACCTGGACATAGCCATTTTAAACCTTGGGACTAATGATCTGACCTCAAAAAACGATTATTTTAAGCATATATAAATGCCATTGCTAAACAATGTTCAGGAGATAAACGTCCTAGTATTAAAAGAAATGGTGATAGTCTACTAAGCAATGATATGACTTACAAGTTTTAAATTTTTTTGAAGAGGATGATTTGTTCCGTCTGAATATTTTTATCGAAACTGAGCACATACATTTTATAATAAGCTACCTTCCTAGTGATTGAAGTAAATACAACAACTGTATATGAGGTAATACTAGTGGTTGCTACGTGTTCATCTAATGCAACGAAAAAAATTATTATTGGGAACAAGAAATTGACTTTTACATCCAAAATGACATGAAATTTCAAGTTTCCGAAAATCGTTTTATCACCATCATCGTGTTTCCTTCTCTTTTGAGACAGTTTCTGACAATCCACCCCCCTTTATCATCTCAAGATCCTTGAAAGTTACGTGGTACAGGCTTTTTAATGTACCACCAAATATAAAATTTTAGGCACGTTAATTTTGAAAGCTGGGAATCCCTGACCTAATCAAGCTAAGTGAAAAACGTACTTCAGTAACGTCCAAGAGCATCTTTGGACAGTACTCCTGGATCAATAGATAGTCTGTCCATAGTGAGTCATGAACGAACCGTTTAAATAATTTATTATTTTACTCATTTGGAGTTTTACATTTAATTTTTAAGAGATTCAAAATCAGTTGACCTTCAATCTACACATGGTGCAACTTGTCAAGTGATTAAAATATTTTCAGAGTTGAAGAGTTTTCTTTTTCAAAGTAGTGGAAGGGGTATAAGTCAGAAATAATGTATCGTGAAACAATAGTTTAAACAATTGTACAGTATGTAAAACGCCTGTGAAACAGTGTAAGAAACGAAAACATTATTACACTAAAAGAGAATGAACAAGTGAGTAAAACTCTGTAAGATTGAAAGCATCTAGACATATTCTTATTCATACTGCTGAATACCTGTCAGATGTGTTATGTGAGAGGACATGCCTTATGCACTTGCTGTGATCTAATCATCAAACTAGTTTCATATTCATGTCTACGTCGTAATGAAGATTGCCATGTATTTATGTAGGAAGAGGATTTTGGCGGGTTTTGATGCTTTTATGACTCTTTCTAGCAGTAGAGGTTGCTTTGATATAATTTGGTCTGGCGGGTTACACTGTCTTTCTGTGAAAAAGAAAACCTACCCTTGGTTTACCTGAGTGACAATCCACACAAGAGGTGACCCATTATGGCGATATTTAATACCATCATGATTATTTAATCGTAATTTCGAAAGTTATTTTTTATATCCACACTGGGATAGTAAATGTTTATTAAACAACTATTAAAATATCTTTATCACCCTTGAAAGACAATTTACTGTTGAGTACAAACCTGATACAACGCCATGGGGTAAAATTAGGTACTGCGTCTTTCATTGATGGTACCCCTGATAAACAGTGGACCCATTTTTGTCTTTCACAGATTCCAGGTCCTTGTAAGGAGGGTTCTGGAGGGCAATCCTTATGTTTTGCATTTTAAGCTGTCTTGCATGCTTTCCGTTCCACATTTTCTTGATCTGTTGCTTCCTTTCAGATCTTTCATAGATGGAAAATTAAGTACTACACCCTGGTGCTATTCAAGTGTCATTATGGGTAATTGTAACTTGATGTTCTCATACTTTCTAAGCAAGCAAAGTTGAATGTTACTGCCCATGGTCAAGTTAAGGATGAATCTATGGCATAACAATATACGATAAGGAAGTATAATTGAATATTCCAAAGCGTAGTATTTCAACTGATAATATAGTTTCAATTCGTAATATAAAGCTGGCTAAGTTCTCACAAAAATACGTGTCACTGCATTAACTTGAAAAGTAAATTTTTTATTTTAAGTAATTCTTTTTCCACAAGATAAATCCTTTTATCTGGATGTTATGCGGAACATTTTAAGGGATATTTCGATCGAAGCGTATAGAAATGCTGCCTAAAAGAAGGAAGTCATATGGAAAAAATAATAGAGAAGGAATAGTATGCATGCACGTCCTTGTGATACGCGTTTTTTTCCCAAAGTTATAATTATAGCAACTAACGTTTTAGAAAATGCATTTTTAGTGTATTGAGAAATAAAAGAAAACTTTATCAAGTGTATCCTGCAGCTTTACAGGAATCTACAATTCAAGTTATCTTTTGACAAAAACCTCCAAAGCAGACATTATTTCTCGCGGGGTTTGATTTCTAGATCGGATTTTTTTTTGTCTGTCACTGAAGGTTGATTGATTCCATTGCAACAATGAGTATCATGCAGTAGAGCAATGTTGCGTAGTAAAAGCTTTGTTTTACAAATAATAAAATGACTGGTTAAATTCTGGCCTTAAATTGTGGAGAGACTCTGAAAGACCAAAAACAAAAAAACAATTTCCAATAGCTGAGTGGTTTTTTCAATTTGCTCCCGAAAACAAGCCTTTAGGAAGCTTTTGTGTTCTTGGTGTCAGTGGTATGACAAAACATATCATTTTACTCTGCAAGCTCAATATAGCTACAGTATTCAATTAAAAATCCCCGCACAAGAATAAGAATGTGCTTCAGCAGCTTGTGTGACCTACTATTAAAGTGCCATAAACGGAGAGAGAAACCAAAAACGTTGATTCTGAAGAAGATACACACAGATAATAAAAGACCAATACGCAAAAGAGTTGACTGCATCTTGAAGGAGGAAGTGGTTGAATCACCCTGGAACAGAAAAAACCCAATTTCTTACTATCTAATTCAAGAGTCGATTTTTATGGGAGGATGCTATTACTAAAATCTGAATTCGATCTTGAAGGAGGAAGTGGTTGAATCACCCTGGAACAGAGAAAACTCAATTTCTTACTATCTAATTCAAGAGTCGATTTTTTTGGGAGGATGCTATTACTAAAATCTGAATTCGATTTCTCGCACATTAGTGGGTAAGGTAAGGTGAAAGATATCTTGGCTACCGTACATATTTAGAGCTATTTTTTGAGTAGGATATTACAAACAAGATAGAAGATTACACCCTGTAGTATGACCTATGAGATTTCCTAACGGAAAATTTTGACACGAAGTACAAACTGTTAAACTTGTTAGCATCTACTGTCAAGATTTAAAGCACTCTTGTTTTGGATTTGACAAGAATATTCGAGACAGTCATCATCAATTATTTTAGTTCTCGTTTATCAATCCTGTTTTCTTGGTGTAACTTAAAAATTTCAAATATTGTTCAATTATTACTATTAATCGATTTTAGAGTGTTTTGTTTTGTTGTTTACCTTAAAACTTTCCTATGTAAGCAAAATTTATTGTGGCATATTAAAGAAAGTAAAGTAAACGGCAAGACTCTCTGGAACACAGCCAGCCTTTCTAATGAGAATAAAGTGAAACAATTCCTGATAAAGGAGGAGAGGGCTTATTGCCACTAATTTTACTTTGGTATTTGATGGCAGTTAAATGTCCCGGAATAAGTGATAAAAGCAAGGCATCAGAAAGTAGCGTTGGAGCATTATAGGTATTTAAAGGAATGTTACAGATATTGCCTTTTTATTGTGATGTATGGAGATGTTGCAAATAAGAAATCTACTGCTTTAGATAAATGATACCGACAGGTAGGAATTCTACTTGCATTTTCCTAATATCCGTGAAGAAAAGACTAGTTATTTATGCATATTTGAGGAAAAAGTAGGATTGATAGATTTTGGAGTGGCAACAATCTCTCAAAATTCACAAAGACAAGTTTTGTAATTCATGCAATTCTGAGAGGAAAATTTACATGAATTGAAACAATTAATTTTTGTCAATTAAGACATTGGGAAAGTGTTGGTAGTAAAATGTCTAGAAACCATGATACTAACTCTTGACCTACCCTACGTCTTAGATTAAGCCAATACACCTGAGCAGACTCCCACATTTAAGCGCCTTCGGGGACTAATTTTGTTGAGTTAAACTAATGTTTTTTAAGTCAGAGCTGAAAAATCTAAGTTTTAATTCGAATATTTTTTTCTACCAGTTATAACTTTTCCAATTTTTTCTCTTGGAAAGTCATTTTGCTAAGAAAAATTTTAGTCTGAACAGATGTTTGTATTTCTTTCAGTTTATCATAAAGTATATTTCCGAATTTTTTTTCTCTTCCTGAGTTCCAGGAATTTAACAAAAAGATAGTGCACATATATATAAATTGCCTTCCGGTAGGAACGCTCTAATAATATACACACCAATTCTAATTTTCGTTATACTATACTAGGTAATACAGCAATGAGCATTTGACCTCTTTGAAGCATTACGTAATGCAGAATAATCCTTGGTGAAACTTAACCATGGATGTACCAAAATTCCTCTTGAAACATATTTGTAGGAAATCTTATTTCCTTTGTGGAAGGTTTGTATTGCTACAACATGAAAAGTAATCCATAGGGTTTTTTGGTTCAGGGACACTGATTCTCAACCAACCAAGGAAAAGAACACTAGTGTAGAAGGAAAGCTTCTTTATGTCTTGTGTGCTTTTCTCCCAGCTAATGATAAGGAAAAAGAGAGTGGACAGGAAACTCCTTTAGTACAGTGGTTAATATTGTGGCTCATTGGCACCCATGAGCCTGTGGACTAGCTCATTTGCTATTTCCAGCTTACTTTGGTGATTTGTGTGATTTACTGAGAATTTGGAGGACATTATGTAAAGTTTCATATAACCAGACGTTTTTAACTAATTAACCACGCCATTAGTTTCCTTGTGTGCCCCAATCACAACTTTGGCACCGAAAGAATCATTACACCTAAAGAAATAATAAAGACATCTTGCTATCATCAGTGTCAAATCAAGTCCACTGATAAAGAGAAAGAAATAACCCGATCTTTCTAGAGAAAAATATTCTTAATCCCCTTTCATATTACCGTGAAAACATGCATCCAGCTGCTCTTGGACACATCAGTATCCCTAATTCTTGATTGCCAAACTTGGTTAAATTGCATTTTACTGTTAAATGTGCCATTCCGTTTAGCAAAGCTTGTATCAGTTTAACAGGAAATTACATTTTAATGCTCTTGGATAGATCATATGATCATGTAATACCTATTTTCAAGTAGACATATTGATGACTTGTATGATATTAGAAGAAGGCTAGTTTTCCTGCAAACTCACTTACAGGCCTTCGCCCTATCCACCATGTATCAAATTAGACGGCAAAATTGTATGGCAATCGCGTCTCAATCGGGGAGTCTGCTAGTTCTGTAATAGTTAAAACAGCCTTTTCGACTTGATCTGCAATTTATTTTGAAAGTATGTAGCATTCGTTCTCTCGCATTTCATCCTCTTAGTTTCTACAACATTTAACGTATTTTTTGTAGAGGGTATGATACCAATGCTTGCTTGAGTTTTTGCACTTCGAATAATTTCTACTGCTTGTCCAATTATTTTTTTTATAAAATGCGGCACAATAAATTTCAAAGATTCCTAAAGTAAATTAATTTGGAATATATAACCACATACTAATATTTCTGTAACGAAAACCAATGTTTTTTAACAATACAAACCCTGAAATAAAATTCACAAAGGGCTCAATTGCACTATCCTGGAGCTGGAATCTGGTCATCATAATTAGCTATAATAGCTAATAATAATTATAATTATCAATGAAATTGTACGCATTGGTGGATTCCATGTTTCTGCCAAATTTTAGATTCACATGTTCAAAAAAGACCTCTTCGATTTTGATGGTAAATAAACAGAAAATAAAACATAGGTTTCCTAATACCTATCTATAATGAAAAATGTATCTCATAATAAACCTGTTAATGCACTTCACACGGGCAGAAAGACAATAAGAAAAGGCCAACAAAAATCAGACTTGGCAGAAACAAGCTAATAAATAAACATATCCTCTGTGTGTCAGTAAGAAATGAACATTGGTTGATTGCTAACAATATAACACTTTGATTACAAGTACGATGGCCTTCAATGTACTTGAAATACCTCACTACTTCGTATTCTACAGACACAATTTACCACTGGTGTGCAGAATGGGTGGTTTTATACACAGATTTTTAATTTCGTATTAGCAGACCTATTCTAGGTAGTATTAGGAATAGTCAGTTAATACTGCAAGGTAAAACTCTAAGTCTTCCAAGTTAATTTTATTTTAATAAAAAGTATATACACAGATTTTCCAGGTACATTACTATGTCACATGCAGTAACAATCTCTAATTAAATATTAGAAGATCTATTCTAGCTAGTACTAAGAATAAACCACTAGCTGGTCCAAGGAAAATCTATGAAGTTTTCCATGTTAACTTTTTTAGAAAAAAGGTTTATACACAGATTGTTATGGTATATATATATATTATGTCACATGAAGTAAAAATTTCTAATTTCATATTAGAAGATCGACTCTAGCTAGTACTAAAAATAAATCACTAGCTAGTGCAGGGTAAATCTCTGAAGTCTTCCATGTTAATTTTTTTAGAAAAAAGGTTTATACACAGATTGTTATGGTA
>RDPX01000145.1:1427987-1468692 GCA_003991215.1 Morbakka virulenta
TATCCCAACATGTTCTTAAATGACACGAGTCCATTTTGATCGTGTTATGCATGAGCCTATTGAAATACTGGGATAACGTAATCTAGATTTTCAATGCTTTGACTTTGTGAAAAATTTCTAGTGCAGTCAGGAAATTTCTGGCAGGGTAGACGACAAGATAAGTAAATACTCTTAGGTAAAACGAGCTGTGAGGCAAGGCTACATCTTTTCCCCTTAATTGGTTTCATGTTACATAGATATGATAATGAGCAGCTTTAGCTAGAGAAACCTGAAGTGTTTACTCAGACCAAATTATATCACACTGACGAGACTGCTCGGTTACCAGATGAAGAAAAGACGTAATAGCCATGGTTCTGGAAGAAAGTTATAAGATTGAGCTTGGTATTAACAAGAAAGGGCCATGTGTACTTGTATCGTCAATAAAAAAGGCTTTGGTTTCCGAAGTATGTAGAAAAGGCAGAATATAGAGAAACTAAATCAGTTACGGCAAATGTAAGATCGGAACGGAAGAAGAGGTCAAACAACATGAATTTGAAGGACCAGGGATTTGCATGGTGAAGCTGGCATTCAATAACATTCGGTTATATTTAGGTACCCTCTGGATCCTTTCGTCGGGTAGGATATAATGGATCTTTCATTGATGGTTCCCCTGGTAAACAGTGGGCCTATTTTTGTCTTTCACAATTTCCCATCTATGAAAGACCCGAAAGGAAGCAGCAGATAAAAAAAATGGGGAGGCGCGATCTTAGCCCTCTTCGGATATGGCAACAATACTCCATACAAGGGCAGGTGCTGGGTTTATGAAGATGCAAGATGGCCTTAGCTGTAAGGTAAATTCTGGCACGATACGAAAAAAACAATCTTTTTGAAAGCCGACATTCCAATAGATTGATTATAGGAACTCCAGGAAAAATCTCTAGAAAATGATAAGTCAAGCATCTTTCTTGGTAAACATTCCACAAGAGAGTAAGCAATCTCACCATGTCTAACATCGGAATGGCACTCTATGCATATTGGAGAGGCATAAGGACTCAGCTTTCTACAGAAAGATATCAAAAGCCTTTTAGCCCCATTAAAAGACACAAGCCACTTCCTTCCCTATTTCCTTCAGTCCTGAAGGTCAGAATGTAAGTCTTATGCAAGTTGGTAGTGCCTTTTCTTTTGAGGACAGAGAAAATCGAACACAGTCAGAGTTAAGGAATAGCTGACTTACCAGAATTCAAAACAAGTTTGTACAATCTCTATAAATCGCGACTTCCAAGTCTTTAGCTTGAAGTAGATTCTCTTAAATTTCTTAGCATATCAAATATTTTGATCGAGCAGTTTTCTCTCTTGTTCTGAATGAAACCAGGACCCCCTCCCTTGAATCGCTTTGACAATAGCAGGAATGCCGAAACCTGTCCGATTCTGTCTTTTCTTGCATGAATTGGCCAATGAATAGCCATTCAATATTTTCCCGCCAGAAATGAAAGACAATAAGAAAAGTTGTATGTTTACGCGGGAAATCGCATAACATTTCCACAGTGTTTGGCGAAGACAACTTAGGGTACGGTTAGTAGTGAAAATCGTCGAGAATCAGAACCATCCTCTTACACTACAACAGCAGACTAAACAGGTGAGAGTAGTGTATATTTCTCTTAAAGTAAAAGTTATTATTGACTGGGAAAATATTATTTTTTATTAAAATGGCGTTAGTCGATCTATTTACGTACAATTATCTTTAAAATATATTTTCTATTCATTGCCAAAAGGGTATGATAACTGGCAGTTTATTTTAATGCAACTACTTGTTTAAAATTGCATGCAGAACCTAAGATATTTTATGATCAAATAAGGAACTGTTGTTACTTCTGGGCGATTCAATGGTTTTCCACGAGAACTTGAGTAGATAACATTTTCATATATGTAACCATCCATGTATGTATGTGGATGAATTATTAAGAAATCGCCGCTGTATTTTTTAATTTTGTTTGTGTTGTATTTAAGGTAAGGGGTAAAACTATTGTTGCCAACAGGGTCAACGAAGTTAACACATAACTTTTTCCAAACTAGTGGTTAACTTGACCTCGCGATCAGGTAAATAAGTGGTACTGGCTTTGTAATGTTACTTTGACAAGTCCTCTTTGGTCTTCTCCTAAAGAAGGTTGTGGTATTCCTTTTTTGTCAAGGAAGTCTGATTTTTTTAGTAAGTCTTGACGTGGTTGCATTTCTGGCGAGACCACTTTTAAGGGAGTATTGCTGACCCAGTGAAATCTTGACCCATGCATTATTCATCAGAACCCAAAATCCAGAGTTGTTAGAAATTTTACTGTGCTGGCTTTCTTTGTCGCAAAATCGGCATTGTAAAAGCCATCAACCCTATGACAATATTTTAAAAAATTTTGTTATCAGCTATTTTGTCGCAATTAATCCACTCTACCCTTAAATATGTATAAATTCGGTAGGGTAAGGTAAAGAAGTGTTTTTAGTAACGCAATATTACAGATATACTTAGCAAGGTATCAACGACTTTGCAACGACTTCCAAAGGCATGGAGATTGGTCTCTGAACAATATTATCAACGCCAGCTGCAGATTTACGAAATTTTCGCGGGAAACTCTAGCTGAAATTACCCGCGAAATTTACACAATAGCATTGGACGCGTTGGGCGAATTGAAAGAAAGGTGAATATCTGACGGCAGAAAAGTAATTTTATTTGGTTTATTCCCAACTTTTGGAGTTATTCCTTCTCCATAGCCAGCTAAAAGTTTCTCTGCTGCCGTGGACATTCCTCTAACAGTCAGATCATCTGCAGTCTTAACGTAATTGCAGAAGTTGATTTGTGTGGTAGTTAGGATTCATTTATGAATTGGCATCATGATTTTTTAGGGTTTCAGACAAGTATTGTCGTCATGATGTGAGAAAATTTGCTTTACTATTCCTCATACAGCCTCTTTCTATCCACAAAACCACCTTTCTACTCATCAAGATTCAAATTGAATTTTAATGTGATAAATGACAAAATGCATCTATTTGTACACTTGCTCCTTTGTGCCTGTAATACCAGTTATTTTGAAAAGGAAAACACAGTCCATTGATGTTCAGTTATTACAGATTATTAATATTATACAGATAAAAATTTGTTGATTTTTTGTAGATGATTTGTAGATTCTGTGGGGTCCCAAGTATAATCCAGGATTTCGCATGGGGAGTTGTAGTTTTCTAGGTGCTGTAAGGTATTTCCTATTGCATCCTCATGGATACAAACCACTGCAAGGTATTTCCTATTGCATCCTCATGGATACAAACCACTGCAAGGTATTTCCTATTGCATCCTCATGGATACAAACCACTGCAAGGTATTTCCTATTGCATCCTCATGGATACAAACCACTGTAAGGTATTTCCTATTGCATCCTCATGGATACAAACCACTGTAAGGTATTTCCTATTGCATCCTCATGGATACAAACCACTGTAAGGTATTTCCTATTGCATCCTCATGGATACAAACCACTGTAAGGTATTTCCTATTGCATCCTCATGGATACAAACCACTGTAAGGTATTTCCTATTGCATCCTCATGGATACAAACCACTGTAAGGTATTTCCTATTGCATCCTCATGGATACAAACCACTGTAAGGTATTTCCTATTGCATCCTCATGGATACAAACCACTGTAAGGTATTTCCTATTGCATCCTCATGGATACAAACCACTGTAAGGTATTTCCTATTGCATCCTCATGGATACAAACCACTGTAAGGTATTTCCTATTGCATCCTCATGGATACAAACCACTGTAAGGTATTTCCTATTGCATCCTCATGGATACAAACCACTGTAAGGTATTTCCTATTGCATCCTCATGGATACAAACCACTGTAAGGTATTTCCTATTGCATCCTCATGGATACAAACCACTGTAAGGTATTTCCTATTGCATCCTCATGGATACAAACCACTGTAAGGTATTTCCTATTGCATCCTCATGGATACAAACCACTGTAAGGTATTTCCTATTGCATCCTCATGGATACAAACCACTGTAAGGTATTTCCTATTGCATCCTCATGGATACAAACCACTGTAAGGTATTTCCTATTGCATCCTCATGGATACAAACCACTGTAAGGTATTTCCTATTGCATCCTCATGGATACAAACCACTGTAAGGTATTTCCTATTGCATCCTCATGGATACAAACCACTGTAAGGTATTTCCTATTGCATCCTCATGGATACAAACCACTGTAAGGTATTTCCTATTGCATCCTCATGGATACAAACCACTGTAAGGTATTTCCTATTGCATCCTCATGGATACAAACCACTGTAAGGTATTTCCTATTGCATCCTCATGGATACAAACCACTGTAAGGTATTTCCTATTGCATCCTCATGGATACAAACCACTGTAAGGTATTTCCTATTGCATCCTCATGGATACAAACCACTGTAAGGTATTTCCTATTGCATCCTCATGGATACAAACCACTGTAAGGTATTTCCTATTGCATCCTCATGGATACAAACCACTGTAAGGTATTTCCTATTGCATCCTCATGGATACAAACCACTGTAAGGTATTTCCTATTGCATCCTCATGGATACAAACCACTGTAAGGTATTTCCTATTGCATCCTCATGGATACAAACCACTGTAAGGTATTTCCTATTGCATCCTCATGGATACAAACCACTGTAAGGTATTTCCTATTGCATCCTCATGGATACAAACCACTGTAAGGTATTTCCTATTGCATCCTCATGGATACAAACCACTGTAAGGTATTTCCTATTGCATCCTCATGGATACAAACCACTGTAAGGTATTTCCTATTGCATCCTCATGGATACAAACCACTGTAAGGTATTTCCTATTGCATCCTCATGGATACAAACCACTGTAAGGTATTTCCTATTGCATCCTCATGGATACAAACCACTGTAAGGTATTTCCTATTGCATCCTCATGGATACAAACCACTGTAAGGTATTTCCTATTGCATCCTCATGGATACAAACCACTGTAAGGTATTTCCTATTGCATCCTCATGGATACAAACCACTGTAAGGTATTTCCTATTGCATCCTCATGGATACAAACCACTGTAAGGTATTTCCTATTGCATCCTCATGGATACAAACCACGCTAAGGTATTTCCTATTGCATCCTCATGGATACAAACCACTGTAAGGTATTTCCTATTGCATCCTTATGGATACAAACCACGCTAAGGTATTTCCTATTGCATCCTCATGGATACAAACCACTGTAAGGTATTTCCTATTGCATCCTCATGGATACAAACCACTGTAAGGTATTTCCTATTGCATGCTCATGGATACAAACCACGCTAAGGTATTTCCTATTGCATCCTCATGGATACAAACCACGCTAAGGTATTTCCTATTGCATCCTCATGGATACAAACCATTGTAGAGTTAACCTTACATACAAGATAGGTAGTTATACTAAGTATATCTTGAATGTTACTACAATCTAACACATTGATTGTGGTGGCTTATCTTTTTACTGGAGCCAGTCTCCATTAGCCAGACTGGTGTAGGGGTCCACAACACCAGAGGTGGGAAAGGGATGAAAAGGCTGGGTTTTTTGAAATTTAGAAACATGTTAGCTCATAAAACTGGTTAGGATATAGGATGGAAGCATTTAAACTTGGGTAAAAAACATGAACATTTGACTGTGTTGCAGTCTTTTTTAGTAATATTTTTGCTTTGCCAATAAGAATATTTAGCCCTATTCCTTCCACTCTTCTGAAGTAATTTAAAACTGGATACCCTACCAACCATACTTTTTACCTTTAAAACTTTTGTAATGAGAAATAAGTGAAAGTCTCCACCACCTAGAAATAGCTGGGAAGGCGTGGTAACCCAAGATATATGGTCATCTTGATTTATCAGTGTGTGATTCATGCATGCTTTTAGCAGGTTTTAGCCTAATTTTTCTATCTCCAATTTGTTCTTGTAGATTGTTATTCTTATTTGCATAAACAAATTCACCAAGATGTTTGAGGCACGTATGGTTCAAGGTAGCAACTTTAAGAAAGTTATTGAAGCAATGAAAGATCTTATAACTGAATTGAACTTTGATTGCTCAAATGAAGGTATTAGCTGCCAGGGGATGGACACAAGCCACGTTAGCTTGGTGTCACTGATATTAAGATCAGATGGATTTGACCCTTACAGATGTGACAGGGACCTTACTCTTGGGATCAATCTTGTCCAGTATGTTTCATTCTTTGAATTCACTTTTAAATATTACTATTATTATATTATTATTTATATATTACTATATTATTCACTATCAAATATTACTTTAAAGAAGAAAATTCATACAAGACATTTAGTGGAAGACCTAGGAAAAACTCTTGTCTTGACACTTGCTAAAGATGTTAGAAATGCTTATGAACATGATGCTGCAATATTACTGGTGAAGGACTTAAAATCATACAAAGATATTGAAAAATTAATGGAAATTGCCGCAGATAGAACTAGATGGAGAAAAGTGGTTGACTTTGTTGTAGATTATCTGGGCAAAGTGAAGTGATGGAATGTTTTGGTGCAAGACATGATTCCTCTTACTTCGTAAGAGGAATTGTGCTTTGTACCAGATCATGCTTCTCACCAAACTGCAAACCCATTATATATATATATATATATTCATTTTTAATAAATTCATTTACATATAATATATAATATATATTATAAAGTCACATGTGGAGTATGGAGATAAAAACAGAAAAGGTATTCAGGTTTTTTGTGTGCTTTGCCCATGGAGTTAAGCAGAAATTCCATAACTTTTTGAAATAAGGTTGAGAACATATATTGAAAATAATAAATTACTTGTCCATCTTCTAAAGGCCCAAGGTATGTAGAATTTCACATTCTCTGTTTTGCTGTTGCTAGTCAAGTTAAATGTTGGATTAGAATGTGAAGTATTCATCTTAATACCTGAAATTTCAGTTAAATGAACACAGGTCTTGATTTGGATTAATGAAAAGAAAAAATGGTGCTTGACATAACAAGGCAGAGTTAACCAGAATTAGTATTGAGACTTACCTTGAATACCTTTACAAAGCCTGTTATAAAAGCTGGAAATCTCTTGTGATAAATTGGTAGTCTTTGATGACCACAAAAGAATTGTCTCACCATTAATAGACTGCAAAGGAAATACCTTTGAGTTGTGACTAATAATTAAAGGCAGTTACAGCAATAATGTAAACTGAACTTTACTTTTAACTTTTATTATTTTTATAAAAATAGGNAGAATTAGTATTGAGGCTTACCTTGAATACCTTTACAAAGCCTGTTATAAAAGCTAGAAATCTCTTGTGATATATTGGTAGTCTTTGATGACCACAAAAGAATCGTCTCACCATTAATAGACTGCAAAGGAAATACCTATGAGTTGTGACTAATAATTAAAGGCAGTTACAGCAATAATGTAAACTGAACTTTACTTTTAACTTTTATTATTTTTATAAAAATAGGTGTTCACTAGATACCCTGGACACCTGTACCACTGGACCTTTATATATATATATATATATATTATATATTTATTATATATATTATATATTATATATTATATATATATATTATATATATATATATATATATATATATATATATATATATATATATTGAACTTAAAGAAAAAACACTTGAATTTTTTAATGGGAATATGTGAAGTACATGAAGTTTTGCTTAGTTTATTGTAAGAGATGTTTTAAAGGTGTGAGGAGCAGGCTGATGATAAGCAAGTGTTTTGTGGCTTGGAAAAAGTAGATGCATTTTGCTATCTTGGAGACAATTTAAATGCATGTGGAGGAAGTCAGCTGGCAGTGGTTGCTAGAGTTAGAATGGGATTGAAGAGGTTTAATGAGTTAAGGACACCCTGTGTAGACAAGCAAGACTAACATTAAAAATGAAAGGGAAGATCTATGCAATGTGTGCGAAGCCTGTAATGGTTTATGGTGCAGAGAGATGGGTTGTGAAAGCAGATGAAGAAAGATTACTGAATTGATATGAAAAGGGAATGCTGAGATTGATCTGTGGAAAAAGACTTTGTGTTTGACTGCATTAAAGTCTGGAATTGATGATGTTGTGAGAGAGGGAGAGCTGTCTGAGATGGTATGGACATGTATTGAGAAAAGATGACAATGAAGGTGTAAAAAGGGCAATGGTGTTTGAAGAGGATAAGGAAAACCTCTGGTGAGGTGGACAATCTTTCCAGCATCTTTTTCCAGTGATCGAAACAGATGCTGGAAAGATTGGCCTTAAAAATAAAGATGCACAGGATGGAACAAGATGGGAAAGGGCCAACTATACACAATGGATGGATGATGTATGGATGCCTCTGATGTCAAAATTTATTATTTTTGCCCAGATTACATTAATATCAAATAACATGTTAAAAAGTGTTATTCTTTAGCTTTTGTCATATTTAAAGATATTTTAATTGTCTGCCCCTACAGCTTGGCAAAGATTTTGAAATGCTCTGGAAATGACGATACACTTACAATAAAGTCAGAAGACAATCCAGATACATTAACACTAACATTTGAAAGCCCTAGTAAGTAACTCATAGTGTCACGTTATTCACTTAACAGATTATTTTTGGCTGTGTTACACCACTAAAATTGACATTCCGTTTCCTGGGTTGTAACCTGAACAACTGGCATTACATAATTTTTGTGGAAATCAGTTGTTCATGTCAAATGATATGACAGGTTTAACCCTAACCTTCTTAGTTTCCTATTTACTTGCTTACTTAACGTACCCCATCAGCAGTTACCATCTATTATTTCTGCAATATGAGTTTTCACATGTGATGACCTTCCTTTGTTGGCAATAAAGTTTAAATGGACTTGCTCTTCATCCTAGTTAGCACAGGGATAACTTTATTTTCCAGTGGTACATGTTACAGCTTAAGCTTGTGGCTGATAGACTCTTGTTGTCAAATAGTAGGCTATTATCTACCCTGCTCCCATGTTCAAAACAGTGCTCCTTGACTAAAACAGAGACTGTTGACAGTTTTGAAAACAGTAAGCAAAACCTTCAGTAAGTATTGCCCTTGGATCCATATTTTGTTCCATTCTTAATCTAAGGGGCTTCATGGCAATAAAAAGGTTTGCAACAATTATACTTTCAGTTTTATAAGTCGTATGCCACCCACAGTTTTATAAGTCATATGCCACCCACAACATGGTCACTTGTACATAAATAATACTGTTTGCATTTCTTTTTAAAATTGTGTATTTATTGGTGTTTCTTTTGAACAGACCAAGAGAAAATATCAGATTATGAAATCAAGTTAATGGACATTGACAGTGAACATCTTGGAATTCCAGTAAGTATAACGTATGAATATAAATCAAGGTGAAAAATGAATATTTACAATTAAATGGAAAAATCAGGAAAATGTGATCTTAAAGTATCTTAAAGATATGAGAAAAATGTGAATATGTGAATGATAACAATAAGGATATATTTGATAAACCAATCACAGGTTACTGGGATGTAGTCAGATATAAAATATTGTCAATGCAGAGCTAATGTTGTTCCATAGATTCAACTAATAAATACCAGTAGAATATATGTTTAATTCCCACCTATGATCTCTTCCTAATCCAATTCACTACACCCATTACTAGACAACAGATGGTATAAGATGTAGCTTAAGGCTGTATGTGACTAAACGTATCACATCATTAGTTTGCAAAGAAAAAGTTGAATGTGCCTTAAAGTAAATAAAATCGCACTTAATATATCTGAAATTTCCCTGTTTAGGGTGAAATGCAATATGTTAAACAATTTTTGGAGTCTGTTGCCATGTAAAGGACCTCTTTGTTGAAGTAAATTTTGCATTTCACTTGCCAGCCAGACTTCGTTGTCATTCCTTTTGTAATGATTAGGAAGTCAGTATCTTTAAGTTTCTTTAAGTTAAGTTTCATGTATATATTTATTCAAGGTCTAATCGAAAACAAGAGTTAGGCTCCAGTGTGTTACACATGCACACTACTTGCTGGGGCGGTTGTTTAAAAAGCATAGACAAAGCAAGGTCCAATTAAAACCCAGGAATAAAGTGAAATGAAAGCTATGAAATAGTGTTCTCTTTATATATTCATCTCATAATTGGCAAATGACCTTGACTTGGTGCTTCTTTTGATCAGAAGGACAGCCTTGTATCTTGTAGTGCAGGGCTTGATGTATTGCTTGCTGTCTTTGTATCCTGACTGTTTTACCTTTACCTCATTGTCATGCTGTTATGCCTCCATGATATCATTTCTTAGTATTTTTTTAAAGCTTTTCCCTTGTTAGGATGTGGTGTTGCCTAGTACAGCTGGGACATTTTCTTAAGTTCTGCTCTGGGGTTATTTTTCTCAATGAGTGCTGTGTGCCATACTTTGCAGCATATTTTCATGAAGGCTTCTGCCAGGCCTTGGTTTCTGGGTCCGCCATGCTGAATGTTGCTTTATTGATGATACCTGCCCAGTTAAAGTATTCTCCAAGCAGGTAGTTTTCTTTGGCATTGAATGGTGGGTCATTGTCAGTCTTTAAATCTTTGGTACTATCTGTGTCATAAGAAGATAGAATGAAATGCCTGGGTGTTTTGTTGTGCTCAAGTTCAATTGCTGACTGCAGCATTGTGTCATGACAATTCATTAATAACCAGGAGGTGAAAGCCATTGGCTGTGGGTCCCCATTGGTCTGCTTTTGTGATAAGACTGTGGGTGCTGTTGATTGGATGTTTGGGTCCCTGTGTTTTGTTTTGGTTGATGCTTGGCATGATAGGCATCCCCAGCATCCTCATTGCCTTGGTGACGTCTCTGTCCATGTTTAGGAACCATATACTATATCATGTATTTTTTTATTTCTCTCCTTGGTGTTCTTTGTGAGTAATATCTAGTAGTTTTGTTCCTATGTTTGGTCTACTGGATGTTCTGATGAGTTTTGAATTTATTTCCGGTCTCCTCGTAGCAAGAAGCCATTTGCTCCACATAATTCATTGTAGATGTTGTTGTTGACCTCTGAGTTAGAAAATTTTCTGGGTTTGCCTTTGGAGATGACTTTAGTAGGCCTTGGTACTAAATGTTGCATGTAGCTGCCTTAGGTATTGCTTCAATGTTGACAGCATATGGCAATTTTCATATGATTTAAGAGCATGTTCTAAACATATGAAGGAAGTCTTCTCTTTGGACTTAAGTAACCATTAGCATATTTCACAGTAAGGAAATCCAGCACCTGCCTTTAAACAAACAAGGCTAACTTGGCTTTGATGCAGGCAACTCCACCCACTTCCAGTAAATGGATGACCAAAGACATTAAACTACAGACTAGACCTTAACTATATACAGTATATGACACTTAATGAACTGTAGTCTGATAAATGCAGATTTTCCTAGAACTGATAAGCTATATATTGTATGTTGTAAGAATATAACAACTGAAGTGAATAAAGTCAATAACAAGAATAAACACCTGAGTGAGGTTCTTATTACGACTCAAAACCACTACAGAAGTCAAAACACGAAAATAAAATATGGCGGCGTGAGGATTACAACACAAACAATATTATGTCAGCAAGGGAGAATCCAATCCAAGGGCAGGATTCTAAATAGGCCAATCACAATGCAGCATTCGAAGTATAGGGGAATCACAACATTCTATTGTTTAAATTTTAGTCATTTATACAAACAACAGTTTCACTGTGGCATTTTCTTGACTGCTTTTTAATGTTGTTACTACATTAGGCCCAATGAATAAGTTTCTTAATTTGGAGCCTTTATAACCCATGACTATTTTATGTAAATGTAGGCCTATAATTAATGAAACTTACTTTTCAGGAGCAAGAACATGATGCAGTGATCAAGCTGCCATCAGCTGAATTTCAAAGAATATGCCGAGATCTCTCCATGATTGGTGATACTGGTAAGATAGATATGTTAAATTTGTTTTATATTTTGGATATATGTAACAGAAGACACATGCTATTACAGCTGACCATGTTTGTTTTAAGACATCTATAACGGTGTGATGTGTCTCAGTTTCTTCACTGGTAATTTTAGCATAGCAATAGGTATCAATGAGGCCAATTTAGGTATCTTAAGATGCTGCCTGTGGCTTTCGCTTTGGCTCAGGATATCAGACCATCACAAGTTCATCTCGCACCCTGATGAGAAGCACAGGTTATAAATACGATCACCTCTTAGTATTCATCAGTCAAAGGACTTGGCTTCTGAGATCTACAAGCCTTTGTTGCTACCGCTTTTGTACACAATATATATTTTGAAGATAACCAGACGTTTGCACCCCTGTAAGAATCTAGAGCTTTTGCTCTGCTGTATTATCTTTTCTGGGTTTGGCACTAACTGCAGGTTAGCAAGTAAAATAGTGGGAAAATTAACATACCCTAATTTCCCAAAGTGATTTCCATCCCACCTGCACTGAGCTATGCATAGGAACTGCCTTGTCTTGTATTCTAATAAGCATATAAAACTACTTAGAGGTTAACTCTTCTTTTTGTCATGCAACAGAATGACAATCTCTTTGTATTTTTTAATGGATAAAATAATACTAGGTTTATTTGCGCACTACATGCCCCATATTTGAATTCAAACTATGAAATAATTTGGGTTACAGTGAAAAATTTAAAGCAACCTTTGTACTAGTTTCAGTGTTGGTACCAGGCTCTAGAAATTGCAGGATAAAAAAATTGGAGAGCTTATTTTTAGGAGTACCTTTACCAAAATGTTCTTTTAGAGGGTATGTGGTGCATGTACCTCAATATAACGCACATAAAATCAAACAAAAAATCATGGTTACTATTTCTAAGCTTCATACCTGTACTCAGAAGACTAAAGCGTTAGCCTTCAGTAAGTAGGCTTTGGAGAACCATGCCTATAATGTGTATTGGTTGAGGAAGTGGGTGGGGGAAGGGAGGTTAATTATTCTTTATCAATTGTTGACTCTGTTACTGTGACAGTCATTGTGGCTATTTCAATACACCTTCAACATTTTTGGAACATTTTATATATAATTATAGGCCTATATATTTACTATTTTTTACATTTTAGTAATTATATGCTGCACAAAAGATGGTGTGCGTTTTTCATGCACTGGTTCATTAGGATCCGGAAATATTACTCTCAGACAAAATGCAAGTATTGATAAAGAAGATGACCAAGTCACAATTGAATTAAATGAAGCTGTTACTCAAACATATGCTATTAAATTCCTTAACCATTTCACTAAGGTAAGTCAATATTTTTTGAATGCCCTTTATGCCTTTTAACACTTCTGTAATGTTTAGGCATCAGTTCTAAGTGATAGTGTGAGATATTTTTTGACACCACATTGCCAGTGTGACGAAAATATCATGACAGCCAGTCCATACTATTATGACAAGCAGTGTATAAACAGTGGAGACTAGAATGTGATGGCTGTCTTTTCTGCTCTTACAATGCAAAAAAACCCCAATAAAACAAAGGGATTAAGTACAATTTGATCTAAAACATGGTAGCACAAACGCATATGCTAAACAAGGTTAAGCATTTGAATATTTATAGAGGGCTGAACAAAAGAAAATTGTAGACAAAACTACGATGGACCACTCCATGTATTAAGCATGTATTATTCTACACTGTTGTTTTGAATCCACGTTGTTTAGTCGAACAAGTCTGAAAAATCCAGTCAAGTGTAATTGTCAATCATTACGTGTTGATGATTACACACACCACAGAAGTTTAAATATTAGACTTGTATACCATAGAAAGTTAAGTAAGGTAAAATAAAGACAAATTGTCTTCAGTATAGTATAGCTGATCTGTGTACAGATAAACACCAATAACCAACTGCAGGAAATAAATCACCATACAAAAAGTAGGAAATATAGAAATGATTTGGGTGTGAATTAAAGAACTTCAGTTTTCTTGTGCCCCCTTTGGTATGCTTTTGCAGGAGATCATACAAAAAGTATGTATTCTTATATCTGGTGAGCCGTTGACCTTTTTAACCCGTGTGTGCCTTTAAACAGTAAAATTATATCAAACGGTATGTATATCAAACCCCTATGCATGACATTTTCCGATTTGTTGTCAGGAGAGCAAACTTAAAAAGCATTTTTTTGCAAAGCTCGGATATAAAGTTTAAAATATTGTCAGTAACTATGATCATTTCTTTTTCATTTACACCAGGCCACACCCGTGTCACCAACAGTTGTCTTGTCAATCTGCAAAGAGGCACCACTACAAGTAGAGTACAAACTTGGTGATCTTGGGCAGTTAAGGTAAGACGATGTGTCAGTGACATTTGTTTGACATTATGTAAGTAATTTTGAAATTAGCATGGTAAACAATTCTCTAGAAAGCCCAGATTTGTATTGTGAGGGCATACTTTTATGGGTTGAATTGACAAGTTAAAATGCCAGAGGTTAATGTTTGGTTAATGGAAACTTTTTGGGAAGGCACTATAATTAAGTCTCCAAATTGTTTCCATTAATCTTATGCATGTTCTTCCAGTTACAGAGAGATGACTTGCCTACGCCATATATGATATTGATACCTAATGGGTGATTTTTTTAGACATTAAATAGGACATTTAGGACTGTCGTAATTCAAGTCATGAATTTCATGGTGTCTTGCCTGCTTTTTGTCCCACTTTTTCTTGATCTGTTTCTTCCCTTTGGGTCTTTCATAGATGGGAATCTGTGAAAGACAAAATGGGCCCACTGTTTACCAGGGTTCCATCATTATAGGACCCATAATTTGAGTTACCTTGGGACAGCGTCTTCAGCACCCAACCATCCAGAAAGGGGACCTTCTTTTGAGAAGGTTTTTTTCCTAAATGTTGTCAATAGTCTGGTGTTCAATTAAAAATTAAACTTTCTGTTGTATTTTTTTCGTTACAGGTTTTTCCTTGCACCTAAAATAGACGAAGAAGAAGCCGCTCAACAGAATAGCGAAGATGCTATGAGTTAAAAGTGATTCGATGTTAGGGTTTGAAAAAATGTAATATACACCAAGCATGTACTCAAATCCTGTTAAAAAGATAACCATGTTAAGACCGTTGCCAGGGACAGTTCTAGCTTTCATCACTCTAACAACTATAATCATGAAGTTCAACAGATTTTTCTTTTGTTGGTATGTCTGGGCCAGGCATTTGAAACTGTTGTACAGTGTACAGCCTTCTTTATATGTGCAGCAATTTCCAACCGTAAAACGAGTGAATGCGAGGACTGTAACGTAATGGCTAGGTAAAAGTGCATGCGTCAAATGTAAAGTAAGGCAGGGTTTAGTATATTGCCGTGGGTTTTTTTTGTAAATAAGAAGATAAATGTAACTTGCCATGTACTTTGTGCTTGCATATTGAAATTAATAGCAGCTGTTTTTGTATAGTTGTACTTTCTCGCTTTCCCAGTTCTACTCCAAAGAATTGAGTTGCTTGCGTAGCGAAATAAGAAAGATTAATATTGCGTAGCAAATAAGAAAGCTGCGTAGCAAATAAGAAAGCTTAAAGCTACGTAGCAAATAAGAAAGCTTAAAGCTGCGTAGCAAATAAGAAAGCTTAAAACTGCGTAGTGAATAAGAAAGCTTAAAACTGCGTAGCAAATAAGAAAGCTTAAAACTGCGTAGCAAATAAGAAAGCTTAAAGCTGCGTAGCAAATAAGAAAGCTTAAAACTGCGTAGCAAATAAGAAAGCTTAAAGCTGCGTAGCAAATAAGAAAGCTTAAAGCTGCGTAGCAAATAAGAAAGCTTAAAGCTGCGTAGCAAATAAGAAAGCTTAAAGCTGCGTAGCAAATAAGAAAGCTTAAAGCTGCGTAGCAAATAAGAAAGCTTAAAGCTGCGTAGCAAATAAGAAAGCTTAAAGCTGCGTAGCAAATAAGAAAGCTTAAAGCTGCGTAGCAAATAAGAAAGCTTAAAGCTGCGTAGCAAATAAGAAAGCTTAAAGCTGCGTAGCAAATAAGAAAGCTTAAAGCTGCGTAGCAAATAAGAAAGCTTAAAGCTGCGTAGCAAATAAGAAAGCTTAAAGCTGCGTAGCAAATAAGAAAGCTTAAAGCTGCGTAGCAAATAAGAAAGCTTAAAGCTGCGTAGCAAATAAGAAAGCTTAAAGCTGCGTAGCAAATAAGAAAGCTTAAAGCTGCGTAGCAAATAAGAAAGCTTAAAGCTGCGTAGCAAATAAGAAAGCTTAAAGCTGCGTAGCAAATAAGAAAGCTTAAAGCTGCGTAGCAAATAAGAAAGCTTAAAGCTGCGTAGCAAATAAGAAAGCTTAAAGCTGCGTAGCAAATAAGAAAGCTTAAAGCTGCGTAGCAAATAAGAAAGCTTAAAGCTGCGTAGCAAATAAGAAAGCTTAAAGCTGCGTAGCAAATAAGAAAGCTTAAAGCTGCGTAGCAAATAAGAAAGCTTAAAGCTGCGTAGCAAATAAGAAAGCTTAAAGCTGCGTAGCAAATAAGAAAGCTTAAAGCTGCGTAGCAAATAAGAAAGCTTAAAGCTGCGTAGCAAATAAGAAAGCTTAAAGCTGCGTAGCAAATAAGAAAGCTTAAAGCTGCGTAGCAAATAAGAAAGCTTAAAGCTGCGTAGCAAATAAGAAAGCTTAAAGCTGCGTAGCAAATAAGAAAGCTTAAAGCTGCGTAGCAAATAAGAAAGCTTAAAGCTGCGTAGCAAATAAGAAAGCTTAAAGCTGCGTAGCAAATAAGAAAGCTTAAAGCTGCGTAGCAAATAAGAAAGCTTAAAGCTGCGTAGCAAATAAGAAAGCTTAAAGCTGCGTAGCAAATAAGAAAGCTTAAAGCTGCGTAGCAAATAAGAAAGCTTAAAGCTGCGTAGCAAATAAGAAAGCTTAAAGCTGCGTAGCAAATAAGAAAGCTTAAAGCTGCGTAGCAAATAAGAAAGCTTAAAGCTGCGTAGCAAATAAGAAAGCTTAAAGCTGCGTAGCAAATAAGAAAGCTTAAAGCTGCGTAGCAAATAAGAAAGCTTAAAGCTGCGTAGCAAATAAGAAAGCTTAAAGCTGCGTAGCAAATAAGAAAGCTTAAAGCTGCGTAGCAAATAAGAAAGCTTAAAGCTGCGTAGCAAATAAGAAAGCTTAAAGCTGCGTAGCAAATAAGAAAGCTTAAAGCTGCGTAGCAAATAAGAAAGCTTAAAGCTGCGTAGCAAATAAGAAAGCTTAAAGCTGCGTAGCAAATAAGAAAGCTTAAAGCTGCGTAGCAAATAAGAAAGCTTAAAGCTGCGTAGCAAATAAGAAAGCTTAAAGCTGCGTAGCAAATAAGAAAGCTTAAAGCTGCGTAGCAAATAAGAAAGCTTAAAGCTGCGTAGCAAATAAGAAAGCTTAAAGCTGCGTAGCAAATAAGAAAGCTTAAAGCTGCGTAGCAAATAAGAAAGCTTAAAGCTGCGTAGCAAATAAGAAAGCTTAAAGCTGCGTAGCAAATAAGAAAGCTTAAAGCTGCGTAGCAAATAAGAAAGCTTAAAGCTGCGTAGCAAATAAGAAAGCTTAAAGCTGCGTAGCAAATAAGAAAGCTTAAAGCTGCGTAGCAAATAAGAAAGCTTAAAGCTGCGTAGCAAATAAGAAAGCTTAAAGCTGCGTAGCAAATAAGAAAGCTTAAAGCTGCGTAGCAAATAAGAAAGCTTAAAGCTGCGTAGCAAATAAGAAAGCTTAAAGCTGCGTAGCAAATAAGAAAGCTTAAAGCTGCGTAGCAAATAAGAAAGCTTAAAGCTGCGTAGCAAATAAGAAAGCTTAAAGCTGCGTAGCAAATAAGAAAGCTTAAAGCTGCGTAGCAAATAAGAAAGCTTAAAGCTGCGTAGCAAATAAGAAAGCTTAAAGCTGCGTAGCAAATAAGAAAGCTTAAAGCTGCGTAGCAAATAAGAAAGCTTAAAGCTGCGTAGCAAATAAGAAAGCTTAAAGCTGCGTAGCAAATAAGAAAGCTTAAAGCTGCGTAGCAAATAAGAAAGCTTAAAGCTGCGTAGCAAATAAGAAAGCTTAAAGCTGCGTAGCAAATAAGAAAGCTTAAAGCTGCGTAGCAAATAAGAAAGCTTAAAGCTGCGTAGCAAATAAGAAAGCTTAAAGCTGCGTAGCAAATAAGAAAGCTTAAAGCTGCGTAGCAAATAAGAAAGCTTAAAGCTGCGTAGCAAATAAGAAAGCTTAAAGCTGCGTAGCAAATAAGAAAGCTTAAAGCTGCGTAGCAAATAAGAAAGCTTAAAGCTGCGTAGCAAATAAGAAAGCTTAAAGCTGCGTAGCAAATAAGAAAGCTTAAAGCTGCGTAGCAAATAAGAAAGCTTAAAGCTGCGTAGCAAATAAGAAAGCTTAAAGCTGCGTAGCAAATAAGAAAGCTTAAAGCTGCGTAGCAAATAAGAAAGCTTAAAGCTGCGTAGCAAATAAGAAAGCTTAAAGCTGCGTAGCAAATAAGAAAGCTTAAAGCTGCGTAGCAAATAAGAAAGCTTAAAGCTGCGTAGCAAATAAGAAAGCTTAAAGCTGCGTAGCAAATAAGAAAGCTTAAAGCTGCGTAGCAAATAAGAAAGCTTAAAGCTGCGTAGCAAATAAGAAAGCTTAAAGCTGCGTAGCAAATAAGAAAGCTTAAAGCTGCGTAGCAAATAAGAAAGCTTAAAGCTGCGTAGCAAATAAGAAAGCTTAAAGCTGCGTAGCAAATAAGAAAGCTTAAAGCTGCGTAGCAAATAAGAAAGCTTAAAGCTGCGTAGCAAATAAGAAAGCTTAAAGCTGCGTAGCAAATAAGAAAGCTTAAAGCTGCGTAGCAAATAAGAAAGCTTAAAGCTGCGTAGCAAATAAGAAAGCTTAAAGCTGCGTAGCAAATAAGAAAGCTTAAAGCTGCGTAGCAAATAAGAAAGCTTAAAGCTGCGTAGCAAATAAGAAAGCTTAAAGCTGCGTAGCAAATAAGAAAGCTTAAAAGTGCGTAGCGAATAAGAAAGCTTAAAGCTGCGTAGCAAATAAGAAAGCTTGAAACTGCGTAGCAAATAAGAAAGCTTAAAGCTGCGTAGCAAATAAGAAAGCTTAAAAGTGCGTAGCGAACAAAAAAGCTCAAAACTGCGTAGCAAATAAGAAAGCTTAAAACTGCGTAGCAAGATAGGATAAAAAAGCCCGCTACTTTTTTAATTATAGTATAATGTATTGTATAGTATTACATATATTATGTAATTATATTGTAATTATATTATGCATTAAAAGAAAACGTAATTCCCAATCACTGCTCAGCCTTTTATCTAGTTTGATTAAACAAGGGCAACATGCTTTTGCTGGGGTTCTCGTAAGATAATTAAGAACTGTTTAGATTTTGCAAGCGGTTGCTAAGCTTGTTGGCTGCCAGTTGTTGTTCGAATGAGGCCACCGGTTTTTCATGTCGGAGCGCTATTCCGCACACTACTAGCGTTGCCCAAGTAAAGTTATAATGATTTTACGATTTTATTTCGGTGGAAATCTTACAACATATAAAGAAATCTTGAGCAAGCAATGGAAATTATAGGTAATTTGAAAGTATAACAAATTTAGACTCGTCACTGATAAGAAACTTTACGTCGGCTGCCCGGAGAAACGCAAAATGAATATCTCGTGACTCTGGAAAGTCTAAGCAAAGACGTGAACTTGAAATATCTTACTTTGGACGCTTAAAAAAGTATTTGATGCATTTATGTCTAGCCCCCAATCCAAAACTATTTGCCAACGGCATCGAGAAAACCAAAACTTGCAATGCACGTTTGACCAAGTCCAAAAATTACATTTGCGAATCCCTGAAGCAGGCACATGGCATGATGCAGAGTGTTGTTGCAAGTCGTATTAACTTGGTGCTTCTATCAGTCTAATGATACTTTGCCTTGCTTCTCCAAAAGCTCTAGAATCGATGATGAAACTGTCAGGGACCGTGGACGTAAATGGTCCTCCATCAGGAGCTTTCTTCAACAGCGGGAGCAGCAAAAGCTTCATTGACCCGTCTTAATTTAATTTTCCATGTTTTAAAAAAATACTCTAAACTAGTAGATTAAGGTATCTATTAAGTATTACATTTAAAGAAGTTAAACCTGAAAATTAAAATCTTAAATATGAGAAAATATGAAATATAGTAGATTTTCAACATCTAATATAAAGACGTTAATAAAATCTATTATTTTAATAATGAAACCAGACTCGGTCCACCCCATCTGTTAAAATCAAGTATAAATTGGCCCCCATAAAGAAGCCAGATCACGGAAGCCCGTCTTTTTCATGTTGTTTACAATGTTTATAAGTAATTTAACAAGTATATGCATACTTTGCTTTTGATTCATTTTCTAACGAGTTTGCATTAACGTTTGTAGAATTCATCTTGGGTGCATGGGCATTTCAGACTTTAAAAAATTTTGCTTTGACGTTCTGCAAGTCTTCCCTGCTGGTTAAGTTGGTTAAGTTGCAGACAGCATCTTTTTATTTATATAATATTCGAGACATATTTATTTGGAATATTGATGCAGGATAACTTGTTCAACAAATGAAATGTTATCAATGAAGTTTATCAAGTTAAGTTGAGAACAGAAAAACCATAAAAAGTACATACATTATATGAAAGTAAAATAACATTTGAATGAACACGATGGCAAAAGTATAACTAGTATAAAAATTGAGTAAGAGACATTAAGAACTTTTACTTGTATACGAAAGTAATGTACAAAATATACTAAAAATATACTTAGAAAACCAAAATTGCGCCGATTTTGAAACCTTGTGCGTTTCTTGTTTCAATCGTTACTTGATTTTAAGAGCTACACCAGTGAAGAAAGTAGATCCTTTGACATATTCTTTAGTATCAGTAGAGCCTTGTTTCTTTTACCAGTCCGTTGTTGTAATGGCTCGCAGTAGTTTTCAAACTCCACATTTCTTTATGCAGGCATTTTAAGACGAAGTAACAAAATGAGTTTGTGATGCTTTGCATTGGTCATAGTTTTTTTACGAAAAAAACCCCAAAATTTCTTATGAGTGGACGTTGTTTGCTTGGAGAATGCTGCAATATGTAATGGTACTATCTTTGAGTCAAACTGCTTCTATTGTGTTTCCATCAGGGCACACGCTGCCTTGCCTCTCTTGAGATTAATTAGCAACTCGTTTTATTGAAGTCAGAAAGCGATATTTTTCAAACCGGTATATAACTTTTCTTGGACTTTTTCAGCTGCCTTTGCAGAGGCATAGACAACAGTGTCTTCTGCATTTACATCACAGCATTTCTAAGTTATCATTAAAAACTAACAGGAATAGAATTGGTCCTAATATTGACCCTTGCAGAACAACACGCATGCATGCTGTTGGGTCTGACAGCTCCTTGTCGATTTCAACTAACTGCTGTCGTCCAAATTAATAATTCACGATCCATTTTCGAGTCTTTTTCCTCCGTTTTCCAGCTTTTGAAATGGATTGACCAAGTGTCTAAAGCTTAGCACAATTCTACAGAGAAGGAACCAGACTGGTCCTTTATCACTTGGCTTACGAATATTGTAAACTAACAAGGTGGTGGTAATTTCACTCTCCAGCTGTGTTTAATTTTCGCTGACCACTAGAGATAACGCCGATACTTTTGCTAGATTTCTTTTCATCACCTTCTCTCTAAACGACACTGGCGTTTCCTTGACAAAGAGCCCTCCACAAACTGATAGATTTCGGACCCTGTCATCATAAATCAAAAGTTGTTTGCAAAAATTATTCACAGGGTTGACTATTCTGAAGCTCAAGGTCTTGTTTTGATTCCAGTAGTCTTTTTGAGTGTTCTTCTAAGTTACCTTCCTAGCTACCCAAAATGTTTAACCTTTCCCTATCGTAGTCTTGTTTTAGTTTTGTGTTTGTCTGAGGGCGGACTATTAAGTCGTCTTCTTGCCATCAGTAAGGTCTTTGAATGGCTTATCGACAATTCACTGGTAAAAGTTTTGCAGAATCTAGGCCTCCTTGTTGATGTTCAGTATGTGGTTAGCTGATCTAGTTCCACTGTTAACTTTTGACTTTAATCAAGAAACGTATCTTTAGGTTTATGGATAGGTTTTATATCTCTAAGGCATTTGATAAGGTGTGGCATGCTGGCTTACTTCATAAATTTCTGGCTATGGTATTTGTGGAAGAGTTTTTGGAATCCTTTAGTTCTTTCTTGCAAATCACAGAATGCTTGTCACATTGGGAAGAATTTTATATGAAGAGTATTCCATTAATGCTGGTGTTCCTCAAGTTTTAATTCTTTGTCCAATTCTCTTCCTTCATTACATCAAGATATTTCTGGTAATTTGTTTCAGTTTATCAACATGTATGCTTATAACACTACTCTATACTCTGCCATTGACTGCATGGCAAGTCAGCAGGAACAAGTCAAACGTGTGGAAAATATAGAATCCGGCGTTTAAGATAGCAGAGATTGGAGAAGAAAGTGGCTGGCTTTTGTGAATGCTGCTAAAACGCAAATGGTGTCGCTTAATAGAAAGCTTAGACCTTATCATCCTCGATATTTTATGGAATATCATTCTGAAGTTAACCCTGGTGAGGTTGCCTCTCCTTTCGAGGAAAGTTCATCAATGAGCATGCTTCAATTGTCATTTTCTCCAAATCTTTCTTGGAGTACTTATATATAATTTACTGCAAGTCTGCTTCTAAAAAGGTTGGTCCCTTGTAACGTGCAAGAGAATACCGTAAGCTCGAGGCCATCTTTTGTCTCCATAAACCTACAATTCGCTTTTGCATGGAGTACTCTTGTCACATCTGGACAGGTGGATGAACCATACAAGAAATTATGCCTTGTATGGTTCTTAAGCGTTGAAAAAAGAAAAAAATAGCATAGGAAACGGCCGGCTTGAAAGGTGCAATAGCAGTGTTTGTCAGGCAATAACTACATGTCTTAAGTCTGTCCGCCGGCTCCTGTCCACTGTAACTAGTTAAATTCCTCATGATCATTTTCTAAGTTTCCAGAGAATATCCTCCTCTGGTACTCCTCTGGCTGTCAACTCCTGGACATAACTTCTTGAAGCTCCACTTCCGCTCAAGTAACTTTGACTCATTTGTCGAAGAAGTTAAGCTTCGTAAAGTAAACCAAAACTACCCTCATGTTTGCTACTAAGGTAGGAGAGAGATTACAGTTTCGACAAAATATCTTGCATCTCGGGGTCAATTATGTGGACCACAGGAAACTGAGGAACTCATAAGAAAGATTCACACACCTCAGGAACCAGCCCAAATATTATCTAATCTCTCAGAAAGCATTCCACTTGACCATGCTGATCCGCAACCATTACAACTTTCTGATTGTGTTTGCCATCTTTTAGCCTAACAAAATCTTCGAAGAAAGGAACGAATGTTTTGCAACATGTAATCAAATATGGTAGGGCTATCTGTGGTGACTTAGATTAGGCCAGGTGCAAAACATGTTAAACTGGTGCTTTGTACAAGTGAATGCAGTTATGTTCTATCACAGTTGACAGTGTAGTAAATTAGTAATGTCAGGCTGACGCCCTCGATAGTTTATTCTTTGTTATATTGTTTAAAACAAGAGATGAGAAAAAACGAGATAAAGTGCAAATAAAGCTGCAACCCTAGGAAAGTCCTATCATTTGTCTCTACTGCAAGTGGGTATAACTACAGTAAATGACGGCTAGTATCTAACTCCTGATGTGTTTTGCCCTAACAAGAGGAAAAGAACCAGCTTAGCTAACGGTGAAACCTGACTTACGTGTACAGAAAGGTGGCAATGACAAGGCTAGTCTGAGGAAGAAAAACCCGACTATTTTGCTCTAGTCGACATGACTTTTCATTCCACACAAAGGGGTTAAATCCGCCTAAAATTCATAAGCTATTCACTTCCAGCAAAGTAAATGTGTGGTCTTAACCAAAACCGGTAAATAATCTAGTATTATTAGCATCAATAGCATGACTCTGTATTCCCTAGAGTCGGGAAGATGACAGATGACAAGAAGTATTGAAGAGAGGCAAAATGTTAATACATTTGTAACTAATATGTAAGGTATAGAAGGCTTTCCATCGAAGTCAACTATCAAACGGTGATCAGTCGCTATCATACAATTTAGATTCCCAATCAACAACAGTTCAGGGCTTAGGAATAAGAAATAATTAATTAACGGTCGAAAGTTAGACAAATTGTTTTCATTATGCACCCAGCATGCCAAAAACTCGCGACCTGAATCTCACCGGCACTATTGATACGAAGCTCTTATTTTCATTACTCCTTTGGATTTCATTCGCTCCATGACTTGCATACGCTACAGTCCTGGGTCCATGGATTAAAAATTAAAATAGATTTTAGACACAATTTCTTGGTAATGCATAAAAATGAATAATAACAGTTGTATTCTTTGTTTGTGAATGATGGATTAGATTAGTTTGAAAGTTTGAAATATTCTTTTTATGTGATTGCTGGTGAATGACATTGGTTTGTTGTGGATCTTATCTAAATTGTGTTATATGCGAATAAATTCACACGTGATTCTTTAAGTATAGTCTTTTCTTCGAGCCATAAACTCAAGGACCATATTGTTATAGTCAGGCTAGTTAAGTAAACTATGAGCCTAAAAATCAGAGGTAAATAGCGTCTCGAAATGAGTGCTAAACGTCTTGTTAAACGGACTGGAACATCTGATGAAATTCTAAGAACTCAAAAGAGATTTAAAAAATTAGAAAGCTAGTTAACGTGGAACATTTTTAAACAGAAGAAATAAGAAAAAGAGATTCTCTTTGGTTGAGCAAATATAAACAGTTTCTGTACTGGCAGATTGATGGAATGAAGGCAAGAATCAGAAATAAAAGAGGGAGCTACTAGAGACTATGATGAATACGTGGTCTTTCTAATGATCTTTAAAAGAGAAATGAAGGAATTTCTGGCAGCAACGTTGAAAACAACAGAATCTTCACACATACATCTAAAGCTCGAAGTCTGACGTCATTAATAAACACAGGGTACCAAAAGCTGTACAGTCCTCTAAGCATATTGATGAGGAACAACGGATGGCAGAAATACAAGTAAAAAAATATTTTACAGACAATAACAGAAATGGAATTAGCCTAAATAAAATTGAAACATGCAAACGTGGACACAAATCGAAAAAAGAAGAAACTGTTTCAAAGGCAAGGTCAAAAGTCACGAAAAAGTTTGAAAAGCAGGTGAGTATTAATCTAGATTTTAATCAAGATCCAGCTATTCATATGACGCGTCCCAAATCGCCTCTGAAGCTCATTCTGTAATAAATTAACCTTCAGAGACTGAAATTAACCCCTCATCTCTTGAGTGTACTCCTCTACCACCAACAGAATCCTATAAGTTCGATATGAACCAGGACACTAAACATCCCATTATTACTTATCCTGAGACGTCTGTTCTGGCTCCACAAGTGATCACTGGAGATTCTAAAACGAACAATGAGCCTGATCCTCTGAAGCTTATCATGAATTATTTCAGTTAGCTTGCTGTTAAGCTATTTGGTTGCAACCCCATTAAGTCTAGAGAATTCCTGTGGCAGTTTAATGCCAGAGTGGTGATAAAAAAATAGATAAAGAAAGGATGGAACAGGTGACAATTGATGATGTACACCTCTTAAAAAGTTCTAGTTATTTACCTGGTGAGGTGTCTTACATAGTTTCCCTAGACCTGTTAGAAGAAAGGAATGATGACAGTACAGGGCTACAGTATTAATTAAGAAAGTAGTGGAGTGGTCTAAAGCTAGAGGTGGAAAATCTTTACCTGAACTTTTACTTTTCTGTATGGAATGTGATATTGGTACTCAGTGCAATAACATTTTTGTCAATGTGGAATATCCGGATAATCTTAAAGAGTCTGGTGAGAAAATTGCTTTTATTTATGCATGACGTATGGAAAAATAACGCTCTGAACATTAAAAACCTGGCAAAACAGTAAAATTTGCAGATTATGTTGAATTTGTACGAGGAGAGGCCAACACTCCTGCATATAGAATTGTGACAACCGTAGCAAGCGATTCCTTGAGTGTTTTAATTGGTGAGTCAACCTGTCGCTGTGACCAATATGACAAACTGGCAATGAAAATAAATGTTTTTCTCGAAAACGTATAGAACATTTTAGACAAGTGAAAAAGAAGAGAAAAAAGAAAAAAGATCAGTCGATATTTTACATATCAAGAGAGAAGGGCTGTATTTTGGCTGTTTCAAAAAGGGTGGCCATTCGAACAGGTGCAGGGCTGGATTATCATGCTTACTGTGTGCAACTATGCATCTTACAGTGCTTCACGATTCTTAAAATTAGTTATCAAGACATACGGGGAAAACTCCAAAGTGTGTCGCGGGGATGTGTTTTGGTATATTCTGTTTCGCTTGGAGCAGAGAACTGTACTGTTTAGAATAAAGTTAAAGTATGGGTTATGGCCGTTATACCTGTATAATCAAAGAAAAGGAACTTTCCTAACAATGTGATGACTTTAATAGGCCTTTTTAAATACAGGTACCACTGTTTCATTCCCTACTAAGAGAATTATAAAACAACAGTATCTTTCAGGAGGCAAGAGCTGTCGCATGACTTTGAACACCATGAGTGAAGCTTTTGACTTGTCCGCTTATTCACTTAATCAGTTGCAAGTCTGTAATCTTAATATCACGGATATTGTTGATTTTCCAAGGATATACACCAAACCCAATCTTTCACTCAAGAAGGAAAATATTCTTGCACAGCTAGAGATAGGAAGATGAGAGCACTTGGCTGAAGTAAAAGATATCTAAAGTGGATGCTGAGATAGGTCTCGTGATAGGCAACAAAAAACCTGATGCCAATACCCCACCTTAAGTATTGATAGGACTTATTAAATCCCAACATATGGAGTAAGACAAAGAAAACGTGGGTTGGGTAGTGTGGAATTTGTTAAGAAGTGGAAATTTTTGGTTGTGGACGATGTGAGTGTTTAGTCTGGTATTAAAAATGGGCCAAAGATAAAATTTTTTGTGTCAAATGAATATCTATTTATTTGGAGAATGACCGCTATCCTATGGCTCTGCCATTCAGAAACCATCATGTGGAGACGTCTGATACTTCTAAAGTTTATCAGACTCAATGGATTAACGAAAAGATTGTTGAAAGATGAAAAATTTACAAGTGACAAAGAGTATTTCACATACAGGTTATTTGTGAGAAACTATCCTGTTAGTTTCGGAGAGTAACCCAGACAGAAAGAATGGTCATGTGAGGCACATTCCTCCCCATGAGAGTTAGATACAAGTTGTGTTTTATTGTTCGACATCATTCATGAGCCCATACCAGAATCACAAACTATTCCAAGGCTAAGACCTTAGCAGCAACATGGTAGGTATGTTTTGACGTTTCAGGCAAGAAGCTATTGCAGTTCAGGATGATAGAGAATTCATGTTCTATCAGGTTTCTGTAACAGAACATGATTAGGGTTTCCTCCATTTTATTTTTGATGAAAAGATTGTAATGTAGACTCTAAACCTTAAATTTATGGGATAAACTTTTACCTTTGCAGCAACTTCATCACGTAGCTGTTTCTACTTTGCACCTCCAAATATGGCTGATGAGAAGAGATAACTGAAAACGGTCTGTGGAGGATAGACATGTATGCAGATAACAGCCAAGGTATTTCTGGCAAGCACTGGGTAAATCTAGACTACAATGGAACAAGGAGACAATACCCCATTTGACGTATTGGTAAAATTGAAATGGTAATTCTTCTCGGCTTGGAATAATAAAAACATCTAGTAAAGCAATTTCGCTAAGACAACATACTGTCAACTTCATTGTTTCCCTAATACAATGTGTATTAGGGAAGAGTCATGTATAGTTTTGAAGACAGTGACAATAGTAAGATTGAAAGTTCCAGGATCAGCTGTTCCTGTGAAGCTGAACACGATGTTAACTAAAAAATTAGATGTGCTTATGAACGGTGTTCCTGCAGAATGGCCAGGACCATAGAACATGGCTACAACGGAGCACATATATATTATATATATATGTACATATATGTATACATCTATATATGTATATATATACATAAAATGTGTATATATGCATGTGTGTATAATAAAGGTAACGTTTACATATATATATATATATATATCAAATACTGAATCAAAGTTTTATATATTTTGTTTGTTAATATTTATGACGAATTTTGTCAAGAAGATGCCTGGGAATCTAACTTGGCCCTTGGCAAGATTGTTTGAATAATGCTCTGAGTGCAAGAAGTTGTGCAAGTTAGTTGCATGGTTACTGGTTGTCAAGGGCAACCTTAGAAAGAAAGTAAAGAAGATGGGAAAAAATAGAAAAAAATCCAAACGAATGGTTCTGCAGAAAATGAGATAAATGAGGAGATATAAAATGGAAGGGAAGAAAGGAAGAAGAAAGCTTTGATATTTGACCTGAATACAATCAAATGTGATACTGAGATGACTAACAGGTTAGAAAAGAGATTTCTTGCTTATGTAAGGTAGTGGTACTTTGAAGGTGACTTGCATGATTTGTGTAGACATGGAAAAAAGCATGTGAAGAGATGTTCAAAGCTGGCGAGGCTAAACCCAATTTACGAGAACGGGTTCCTTAAGAGTTGGAAACTGACTAGAAAAACCTGATTTATCTTATGAACAAAGCACTTTTTCAATAATTGCCATTAATGCTAAGGTAGCTAGGCCAATCCTTGAAGATGCATATTGTAGCCGGTCAGTTAGACAAGAACTCGACTCAAGCAGCAGTCTACCAGAGATGTGGATCTTGCGAGCAAGAAGTGTTTTTAGGTCGATGGCTATTTGGCTTACTGAACTGGAAAAAGGCATAACTATAGTAAGGAGATAGGTCAGCTAGAGAAGAGATTTATAATTGACGCTGTGAAACCAACTGCAGTAATCAAATACTCAAACTCAAATTCTAATCATTTTAAGGCCTTGGTGCAAGCCTGCCTAAAATCGTAAGAGTTTAGCTGAGGTCAACTAGAGCAGCAAAGACCCGATAAAAAGAGGATCTTCCGCAGAAAGAAAATGAAGTGATGAAGTGGCGGGCTGTTGATTTATTTCCACACTGTGGGAAAAGAAAATTGGGTTATTAAGTGATATCATCCTTGGTAAAAAATGGGGCAATCTTTTTCAAAATGTTCTATCTTTGGAAGACCATCATAGCTGGGGCAGAGCTAGAAAATATGGATAAAAAGCAAGCAATACACAGTGTACAACAACGGACACGAATCTCGTCCTTACGTCCCTACACTGGGTAGAGTGACGTCAAATGCGGTTTCAGTTCGTCTGTAGTTTTGTATCGTAGAACTGGATGATATCAGCCAACACTGGTTGCATAAATTCCAGGAAAGAAGGTGAGATCAACTGTTGGTGTAGACAAAAGTACATTGATAGTGAGTCAACGGCGTTTGAGAAAGACTGTACACCACTCCTTTATGAGTAATTTATTTCCGTCTTCGCAGAGCATATTCCGTTGTGGTGGAAACCAGCGCTAGAGATAAAAAGTGTTTCCAAATAACAAATTTTTTAAACGATTTGCCGTAACTCATGTTCTGCTATAAATCCGTCTGGGCCTGTCCCACGCCAGATAGAAAAAGAAGTAGGGTTGGGCGTAGGGCTAGTAACTCCACCCCGTAAAACCAATACGGTCAACATCACCGTGCTAGGGCAGTTATAGCAGTATCAAAGGTGAATGTATCACCCACGATATCTCTAGATGTATCGTTGAAGGACCTAGACCAAAGCCGAGAGATAGTCTCTGCCTCTCAACACACAGATCTTCTCCGCCAAACATTGCACAAAATTTGGAATATGGAATATAAGGGCATTGTATGAGACAGGGAAAATGGCACAAGTGATTTAGGAGATGAAGAACTATGACCTCAAAGTGTTAGGAGTGAGCGAAACTAGATGAACGGGGGGAAGGGTGATTTGGTTTTTCAAACACAAGGATATTTATAAACGGTCCTGGAGATCACCATATTGGAACACGATGAATGAGATAGATTACATTTGTGTAAGCAGGAGATTGGTATTTTCCCTCCAAAATGTTCGAACTTTAGGGCAGCGGACGTGTTCGCAAATCATTACCTGCGAAGTGGGAGGATCAGGTTGAAGCTGAAGAAACTGACAAAGAGTGGAAAAAGAAAACCATATGCTGCAGTGAAACTACTCAGCCTGAGATCGCTGAGAGGTTCCAGAAACAGTTGTCAAATTGTTTTGCAGTCTTTCAAGGGGACACAGACATTACAGCTTCAGTACTGGTCACAAGAGGGGTACCCAAAATGAGCATTGAATATCAGATGAATCCTGGAGATTATTTGATGAACGACCATCTGCCAAAGGCGTATACTAGGAGCAGCAAACAACTGGCTACGCGAGGAGGAGGCAGGTTTTAGGGGAGGTATTGTAGCGAACAAGTTGTCGTATTGAGAAACGTTATCGAACAAAGTTTGAAATTTCAATCAAAACTGGTGCTGAACTTCATCCATTTCTGCAAAGCATTCGACAGTGTTTACAAGGAGTCGTTCTGGAATATACTAGAGATGTACGGAGTTTCAACTAAGATCATTGCAATTATAAAGTCCTTGTACGACCAGCCCACCTGCGGTGCCAGACCTGGTTGAGGTATTACAGAAGAATTCGAACTGATCTCTGGAGTGAAACAGGGCTGTACACTGTCCCCCTTCTTGTTCATAGTTTGCTTGGATTTGGAAATGAAGAATGCAATGACAGGCGAAGATTTTGGTATCCCCTTGAAAAACAACTCCAATCTCACGGACCTCGATTTCGCCAATGACAGTCATTGTGGCTCGAGATAGTATGAAGTGTGAAGAAATAACAGACTTGCTGCAATTCGAAAGCAAATTAGGGTTGAGAATAAAAGAAGGCAAAAGCAAGATGTTGAGCATCAGCAACAATCAGGTAACACAGGTAACAGTAAGAGGGGACCGGCTTGAGACAGTACAGGAGTTCCCATACCTTGGAAGCTCTAGTAAAGACTCTGGTAACGTGAAAACAGACATGACCAATAGGTTAGGCAGAGCTGGAGCAACTTTTCAATCAATGGCACATATATGGAATCGACCGACCATTTCAAAAACTAAGATCCAGTTATACATGGCAATAGTCATCTCTACAGCTTTACACGCAAGCAAGACCTGGAAAAATACAAAGAAACTGGAAAGAATGTGGGACGTCTTCCATCAGCGGAATCTGGGAAATATTTTAGGTATCACATGGCGTGGTAGGATAACGAACGAAGAAATATTAAGAGAAACAGGGCAGAGAGAATTGCACAAGATCGTTGAAGAAAGGGGTTGGAAAACGGCGGGGCATGTGTCTTTCTTGCTGCCCGATGTCCTGTACAGGTCTAACAAAAGGTAATGTTTTGCTATAAAAACTTATGTGGAATGTGCAGTATTAACAGAGTGCAATCACGTTTTCATTGTAGGTATAAGACATGATCCTGATGAAGAGTCTGCCGGGTAGCGCAGTCCGTAAACATAATGAATTTATACGGGCAGATTAATAGGCAAGGTGTTTAACATATCGTGATTCGGGGGAGCATGGACAACAAGGCTATGGGTTAGCAGTCGCTTTAGTTCTGCGAGAAAACATAAAAAAAGTATATCAGTATATATATATATATTATATATATATATATATATATATATATATATATATATATATATAAGTGTACATACATATATAAAAGTATGTATATATACATATATATAAGTATATATAGATAAATATATAAGTATATATATCTATATCTATCCATCTAAATACATACATACACGCATGGGTGTGGCACGTAACGAGAAAGAAAAGGAAAATATTAACTGACTTGAAGGTACGTACTAATTATTTGACCTATGCAAAAAAATTTATTGCCTTCAAATACTAAATACATACTTTAATACAAAATTNTTTTATATATATATATATATATCATATATATATATATATATATATAAGTGTACATACATATATAAAAGTATGTATATATACATATATATATATATAAGTATATATAGATAAATATATAAGTATATATATCTATATCTATCCATCTAAATACATACATACACGCATGGGTGTGGCACGTAACGAGAAAGAAAAGGAAAATATTAACTGACTTGAAGGTACGTACTAATTATTTGACCTATGCAAAAAAAATTTATTGCCTTCAAATACTAAATACATACTTTAATACAAAATTTTTTCACAATTTCTGATACAATAATCCAGCTATTTGAAATAATTTCAGCTCTAAATGTAGTACTCAGTTAAGTTCTTGGTAATAACGTTACCAATATTTAAAAAATTGAAAGCTTCAGACTTTTCTTCTAGTGTGAGAAACTTATAGTTAAATAAAATGCAACGCAATAGATTTTAAAAGTTACATCTGTTTTTATGCTTTTGCAACATTAACGAAGGAAATCTTTCCTCAGGCACATAATTACTACTAAACTTTTTCAACTTTACTTGCTGTAAACCAGTAGGAGTGACATATATTCTTGGCTGTTGGGTAACCCAATAGGCTAACAATATTTTTTAAATATACATCGAAGTCGCTTTTAACGAAATAGTAACTTGCCCAAATGACGCAAAAAATACAAATGAGAAGACCAAGCTGAAATAGTACACTTCCAGACAATCGTAAAATAGTGCAATCAAGTTAACACTGTGAAAGCCTGAAGGAGGAAGAAAAGCTACCAACTAGATGAACTTAAAACCCATGAGCACTGGCACGTCTATATGATGATGGATATCATACATGATCAGAAGCAATGGAAATCGAGGTCAATGCCCTTTCCAGTGACGTCATTAGTTTACGCGGGTGTATATAATAATCTAAGTAATGTTAGATCAAAGTCTAACTTTCTACTCTTACCAGAATTAATATATTAGGCCTTTTAATGGTAAAATTTTCAAGAAAATATGCTGCTATCTCTGCACAACTCTACACAACTGAAGAACCGGAGTGGGTAAAACGTGTTTACTATTACTTATTTATTTAGTATCAAGACTAGTCTATATAACAGCATAACATACAAATTTCTATTATTTAAACTGAAAAGAATACTCAAATCGAAATTTGCTTACACACTAAATTCTGTAACTCGATCAGTCTAATTACTAGACTCAGTCTAATCAGTAGGGATAGCGAATCGGGACTCACATGCTCACCCACCAAAAGGACTTTGCATCGGCAATATGCACTGTTTTCGCTGACAAGTCAAAAGACCTCTAAAACTAAGTTTCATATGGCATTGGTAATTTAGTAATTTCAGTGTTTTATCTATCCAAGATTTCTTTCTGGAAGTAATTCAAATTAAAAGAATGGAATGAATCACTTCTTTTCCAGAAGAACCTAAACAGTAAATAAGGACCAGACCTTCAAAATCTTAGATCTTTAAAGCACTTAAATAAAAAGGGGAGTTGTCTTAATAAACTTTAAAATAAAACTAGGTTTTACTTTCTTTAATACCCAACAAATTCAGCGACGCTGCGTGTGAATTTTTCGTTGGTGGCATCACGAAAATTGTACTATGGAAACAAGGACCTGGGAATCCAAAAACTATCAAAAACTATAAAAAAAAGCTATAAAAACTTAAATTCCTTTAATGGAGGCTTAAAGAGAAACAAAAAATTATAGAGTAGATGGAATATTGCATGGAGACTGGTGGGTGAAATCCAAAGCGGCGGACACAATGTGAATTCGATTTTTCACGTAGTTAATAGAATCAATTAACATACCTTTCTAGTCACTGATAATTGAACTTCCATATGTCATAGATTTCGTTATTGTAGGACTAGGCATTCGTTATTTCCTATGTTCAGGCTGCAAAAAATCTCTAAAACAATTCAAATTAGCGACTATCTGCAATAAAATTTTCTACCTCATCAAGCGAGAACAAAGAGGTCTCTGGCAAAAACTCACCTCCCCATGTAAAAATATTCCTTTTTCCATTTTGACTTTTCTTTTATATAGTACTGACATGGATTTTGACAGCATGCTTCTTCTAGATTCCCGTGGAACGTCCATATTGTTGTCCACCCTTGTTTTTAAGCTATACGTTCTCTTATCAGAAAAGATACAGACTATTAAAAGACTTTTGGCTATTGCTAACGTAAACGATGAAATTGTTCAGCAGGGTTGTTGACACACGCTAGAGTAAGTTTATGGCATCGAAGAATGATTTGCTATATTAATTGTCAGGCTGCATTACCCTAACTTCAAAAAAGGTCGTGCCCTGATTTCTTGGGCTTAATGAACAACCATCTGTTACAGGATAAAACATAAATTTTTATAGGTGAGGTTACCTATTTCCTAACTCCGCCTAAATACAGGTCTGCTGAATTGCTTCGCTCGCCAGCAGGGCAAAACTGACAAAAAGTAAAAAAAAATTCTATCGAAGACAAGCTTTGAGCCCCGGTTAAGGAATTATAAAACATTCCTGTTACCCAGGGAGCAAAAAAGGACTGCAATTAATATAGAGAGTTTTTCTTGTTATTGTGAAAGTTTTGGCTTGTATTTATTTAATTACGTCATTAGAATTTAGTAAGGGTAATCATCGCATCCAGTCTGTAATATTATCTAAATGAATTTCCTGCGTGTTCCTGCAAAGTTTCATGTTGCTTCGTTTGGTTACTATTTTTAACTTTGTCATCAACGTTTTTCCAAGAACAACAACAACAACTTTCAATTCTTGGACCCATGCTAGTAAAAAATAGAGCATTGCTTAAAGTAATCATCTTCTTTGTTTTTCTTTGTAAGTTTTAACCGTTGTTTAGCACCAAAATATGACAGCCTTTAAACCAAAATAAGCTTCAGTTTCATTCAACTGCTATGCAACATTTCTAGCTCTTCGGTTTCATATTCTATTTCAACACCATCCGCCGCTCAAAAATCACTAATGATTTTTTTCAAACGATAAAATGGATAAAATATGGTGCAGGGGTCCGAGTACAATAACTCTGTGCAACACTGTAAGGATGTAGGTTTACCCAAAATTGGTAATTGGTAATTCAATGCCACTACTGTAGGAAAAAAGGCATTACAAAATAATACCGAAGTTATGAAGAACTGGTGTCAAACAAGTAGTCTATGTGAAATATAAAAGATCGTTTTATATGACAATTTCTGACCTTTAAAACACCCGTACACAGAAGAATTTAAACATGCAGTTCTACTCTTGTTGATATATATATATATCAATAATAAAACTGCATATAAATGAGAGAGTGAGAGAAGACACACATACACACAAATATATATATATATATATCACTATATATATTGAGTACAGCATGGACTGGTCAAGTGGTTAAGAAACTGTAGTGAAGCAAAACGAAGTACAGCAGAATACTATGCAAGTGATATAGGATAGTAAAGTTGAGGGTGTGTGTGTGGTACAACAAAGTGTGTTAAATAGTACTATGCAACGCCTTAAGGTAACGAATACTACAGAACAATACATAATGATAAACTACAGCCCACTGGGGTGCAGTTGGGTTTCGTACACAGTAATAAAAGCAGGTAAAACTCCACAAAACAAAACAGTGAATTTGAGTCTTCTACATCACGTGACCCTCGAAAACGAAATCTACGTTTTGAAAACCAGTATTTCTAACATTAATATTAATATATGCTTCATCACTTTTGCATTAATTGTGACCTCTATGATTCTCTATTGACAATTGCTAAAAATAAGTCATGACGCATCACAATCATATCGGAATCTTCAGACACCCTTTATTCGCGTTCCTCGATTCCAGCGTCATTTTCAACCTTTCTTGCAAACAACAATATTTTGTTTATCTGATTATCTATTGTTTTTCTAGAAAAAATTAAGATGGTGTTACACAGTGGCTACTTCATAGTCACTCGCTATTAGCTTAGATTTTCTTTATCAAATTTGTCGACCATAGATACGCTGCCGTCAACTAAAGGTGAGGCACCTTGAATGCACTCCTTCGGGTGTTGTATATTACTGGTTGAGGTGTCATGATGTAGCTCACTATCTACTGAGTCCTTTAAAAAACTCTTGTTCTTATCGACATCCATTGCTTGAGCACTTGCTGTTGAAGCTAAGCTTGAGGAACCATCACCCTCCAACGAATACACATGATGTGTCTGGGTTAATGCGACATCCGGGATTAGCATTTCGATATCTTGCATATCTCCACGTTCATTATTATCTTTATTAACACAAGTGTCTTCTTTATCAAGAGCGGCAATTTCGGGTGCAAAGGCAGAATTAATCTGATCTGAAATATTTTCAACATTACTATTATCTGGGGATTTGGAAAGCTCAGGCTCTACGGCCATATTTTCTTCCTTGTCATCAGTGTCTAATACGTTACTCCCTTGGCTTTCTACTCTTCTCTTGTGGTGATCAGCACTTGTTAATTGGTTATTGTCTGTGCCAATGTTGCTTTCATGATCCTCTGTTATTTCCTCATTGAGTAACGAGGTATGACTTGCATCTTTGATAACATGCTTAACCAGGGTACCATCCTACGAGGTATTATCAGAGAAAATTATATCCATTCTGACAGTAGCAATTACTTATAGTAAGACCAGTTCTTCAAAGTTGACATGGCATAAAGAATACACAGTCCAACCTGTAAATAAAGACCAGTCACAGAAATATCTGTATGAGGTCTTCTATTACAGATTGTCTCTGCCAAACGCGTAAGGCAAAAAGTGACTTTTTAGTACGAATAGATCCAAGTCAATAATAAATAGCTTCAAGAATAATAAACGTGAATTTTGTCAAAGTCTGAAAATATTTAACAGTCAAAAGTAGGCCTGACTACCTTGTTGGCGCTGCTTGGGTTACCGTTGGAATTTCGGGAATGAAATATATTGGTCACTAGAAGCGGTCAGCAAAGTGCCGTTATGTGCGCCCAAAAATAAAAAGAATTTCGTTCCGGGGGTCAGCAATACGCTTTTTGGGTGCTACCCAGTACTAAACACGGTCTTTGAACTCAAGGTTAACCGCTTCTAAAAGAAACATATTTTTTGGGCGCGGGTGTATGTAAATCAATAGCCTACAGATATTCTAAATCTCTGCAATTCATATTTCCTGTCCAGATATGTTTTTGCGCATACTGTTTTAGTGCTTTCAGTAAAGTCCCTAATAAACAAAATGAGACAATATAAGTTATATCCAAGAGATTACATAACTGAAATATACTGAATGTTAATGTACAATGAAGTGTTGAGATTAACACAAATATAACGATAATTTATAACTTGTTGCATTAACTTTTGCGTTTAGACTCTATATAGTATCCCCATCGATATTTTCTTGGTATCAAACCAATACTGAATGTCATCAAGGAAACACATGAATAACATCCGAATGTTGCGTTAAAGTTGAAATGAAAAAAGTAAAGAATTATATTGGCAATGACGATGATGATGGTGACGATGATGATGGTGACGATGATGATGGTGACGATGATGATGGTGACGATGTGGAGGAGGAGGATAGTTAACAAAATTAACAAAGCAGTTATGATCACTGATATCGCTGTACCAGCTGATTAGAACAGCAGAGATAAAGAATAAGAGCAAATAAAATATCAAGACATATCAAGAAATATTGAACGGCTAATAAATGCCACAAGGTTATTCCGATCGTAATTTGGGCACTGGGTACTGTAACACCCATAGAGTTTTTAAATGTGACAACAAGAATAGAACTCCTTTAAAAGTCAGCATTGTTATACAGCGGAATACTACTATTATTACTACAACAAAACCTTACTGTGGCTGCTTCTGTATGGGTTTCAAGACAGTTGGGTTTAAAAGAAAGCATAAGAAACAAAAATTCAACTAGATCCCCATTGTGGAAAATAAGAATAGATGATACTAAAGACCTTCAGAAGAACATCGGTAAAAAAGTTGCATACCGGTAGAAGACAGAACATTGGTGTAAAAAGTTATTCACAAGCCCCCAAAAAATCGAACTGAGAACAGAGATTGAGAAACTCGAATCTTGCAAGATCACCACGAAAAATGAAGAGTCGACAGCAAGGATACAGGCAGAGTATGATATCAAACAAAGGCGATATAAAGTCAAAACTAGGGTAACTAAAATAAAGGGTGACTACAAGGAGTGAGAAAACAAATCTATACAAGGAGAATTCAGGGAGAATATTAGCAAGACAGAATCTTTGAAAAAACCCAGATGAGATTGTTTGGGCATGTAGAAAATAACGACAGAGATGGATATGAGATATCCGAGGTAGAGGCATCTTTTGGAAAGCGATGTGGGAAAATGATATCAAGCTTAATGAAGAACAGAACTGGATTAAGAAAGCTAAGAGAGAAGTAGGAAAGGCTGCTGGCAAGCAGGCAAAAATTAGTGTAACGAGAGAAAGGTTAGGAAAAAAGGCTTAAGAGCTCTCTAATTGGAAACCACGTGGCCCGGATGGAAAACAAGGTTATTGAATTAAGTACATCAATAAGAAAGCCTTCGATATGATTCCCAATTCTTTGATTTCATAGGGCCTTGGTATCTATAGAATTGTTGATAAAATTAAAATATTTCTGAAAAATATCATGAAAAATTGGGAAACAGAATCGACAGTTGGAAGCGAAACGCTTGGAAAAGTGAAAATAAAACGAGGAATGTTCTAAGGGTGCAGTCTGTCCCCTCTTTTGTTTATTATCAGCCTGGTTCCTATGTCACTTGTTTTACCTAAACTCACAGCTGGATTTGAACTTACAAACGTCGGCCCAACAATACACAACCTACTATAAATGGATTATCTAAACGTATTTGAAAAAACTGAAAAGCAAATTGATACCCTAATGAGTACAGTACCTATTTTTAGTGAGAATTTATGAATGGAATTTGGCGTGAGTGCCTGATTTCAATCATAAAGAAAGATGGTTAATGTAGATAACGGGTACAGATACTTAGGTACTCTGGGGGCAAAAGACATTAAAAACAGTGAAATGAAAGTGAAAATAAGATCAGAATATGTACGGCGAATTCAGGATCTTTATATCTCATCTTCCAGGTGTAAAAGTGGGAGGTAGGATCATAAACAATCTTCGATATGCTGACGACACTGCTTTCCTTGCTGATAACAAAGAAGATCTCAAAACTCAGGTAAACACTGTAAAAATTGCAAATGAAAAACTTGGTTTGAAAATGAAAATTAAGAAAACGAAAACAATGGTTGTTACTCGGAATGAAACAACACCCAAAGCAAAATTGATTATTGATGGTTGTGAGGTGGAGCAGGTCGAAGTCTTTGTATACCTGGGACAACTGATACCATCAGATGGAAGGTCAGACTTACAGATAAAAAGATGAATTGGTATGGCTAAAAATACCTTTTCAAACCTAAAACACCTGCTAACCAGCCAATACATATGGAAAACCAGGATCCGTCTGATAAAATGATATGTATGGTCGACCCTCACCTATGGCTGTGAAGCTTGGACGACAAAGAAAAGGACTGAAGCAAGTATAGAAGCCTTTGAAATGTCCTGTTACCGTGGGATGGATAGAGATCTCGGAAAGAAAAAAAAGACAAATAAAAGGGTCCTGAATGATATGGGAATAAGCAAAACAACCCTACTAGTCACAATAAAAAGACGAAAAATTACATTTTATGACACATAAAGCGGCACAATTCCCTTTAAAAAAATGATAATGTCAGGCAGTGTTAGGGGCAAGCGAGGAAAAGGAAAAAAAGGGACCACATGGACAGGCAACATTGCTGATTTGATGAAGAAAGACATCAACAAGTGTGCTAAACTGGCATTGGACAAACAAGTGTGTAGGACTATGACAGCTGACCTCTTTGTGATGGCACCCCGGTAAGGTAAGATATTATCTTATTAGTAGAAATGGGGTAACTGCTGCTATCCATAAACAACAAATGATTAATCAGCATCCCACCAGATGCAAATAAATACTCCACAAACTACTTCTCTACCTTGATCCTGATTGATAACAGTAACATGATTACTACCGAGTCCATCCTGTTTATCAGCGGAATACCGGCCAAACGTGACACCCATATTATCAATGACATTGGCCCCCTGTTATTCAAATTTGGTTTTCTTGATATTTTACTTTCGAGAATGAGGTAGCGTATCCAAGGTTGCGTAAACACCAGTATTTTTTGTGACACCATCAACAAAAAGGGTGCAGGCGAGACCCTTTTCAAGCCTTAAGACAAAACTACTCCTCGCCAAACGTCAACTTGGCATTTCAAGGCTAAGGGGAGACCTAACAAATGCTACACCATGATCAAGGGTGACCCAGAGGAAGTTGTGGAGGGTACTTCATTCGTCCACGCGAAAACTCAACAACCAAATGCAGTTTAATGTCAATACCTACGTCAAATAATAATAACAATAATTACAAGCTACTAGGGTATTGAGAAACCTAGTGAAGTAATGGGTGGGGAAAGTTATTTGAAAGACCCTTGCTTATTTGTTGACTCACTCTTAAAATATTTAACGGCATAAGGTCAGCTTACAGGTACTAGAACTAGTACTACTACTTCTACTACAACTTCTACTACTACTACTACTACTACTACTACTACTACTACTACTACTACTACTACTACTACTACTACTACTACTACTACTACTACTACTACTACTACTACTACTACTACTACTACTACTACTACTACTACTACTACTACTACTACTACTACTACTACTACTAATACTCCTACTCATACTCGCACTACTTACATCTTATCT
>RDPX01000145.1:1471529-1501732 GCA_003991215.1 Morbakka virulenta
GAAAAGAAGTTTAATAATTTTAATTTTAATTATTTATTGCACTAATAGCTTGCAAGATAAGTGTCGACTATGAAGATACAGAAAATGAGTAACATTGCTCTTCTTGACCTGCGACTAGTCACGGGTAAAAGAAAATAATCGAAAAACAAAATCGGATAGTACCTACAAAGCAAAAGGGCAACAATGCATCACTTCTGTTGCAAATAAGATTGAAACAAACAATAAGAATAAGAAGTAAAAGCCCATTAAAAAAAACCCAGATAAAAGAAATGTTATAACAGTATAGGTGAAAATCAAGCAAATAAAGATCAAAGATCCTTGTAGACTTCAAACAATAATTTCAAAACTGCACAAAAACAGCAAAAACAACAACAAGAACAACAACAACAAGAAGAACAACAACAACAACAAAAACCAACCAAAAATTCACGTGAAGAGCAGTTACAATTAAAAGTTTGACCTGCAGCTTTAAGTAGCAATTAACAACGAGATGTAATACAAAATTGTCAAGAAACTACGTCTCGAAATTTTGGTATTGTAGACAGGGGGAGATGATATCAGCTTTAATCTATCCTGGTAATTAATGGAAGTAAAGATGTGACTTGTAGCTATCATTCTAATCTTTTGACAACTACATTTCTAGAAGTGGAGCTATGAAGACTTTATGTTATTGTGGAACAAATAATCAGGAACACACTTTTTACAATTTACCTGTTTTGAACAAATTATACACACTAGCACCAGCGCTCTTCTGTTAAGTATACTTAATTAGTTAATAAGATTGTATTTATAATCAATTCATCTGTTTGTTATTTAGTTTAATATTTCATCCAGTTCAGTGTAAATAAATAAACTAGTTTTGTGCTACTGACTGAGTGGGATTTTTCAAATTCCTGTAAGCACACTATGGGGTTTTGCAAGGTCATAGGGCGCAACACTGAATCACGTTAAAAAAAATTATTTTCAAATAGCCTTGCAATTGTAGCTATCATAACATGTAAAACAAGGAAGAACAGCAAGATTAACTCCGACAATAAAGGAGAAAATGTCTCGGGGGAATTTTTGAATGATGTTCTGAAGGATATTATTTTGATCAATAGTATTATCATTTATTTTTGGAATCCTTAATGCGTAAATTCCCTTGCGACAATATCTCAGATAGTAAGATAAATATTGACCTTTTGGGGAACTTAATTTAAAAATGAATATTTTGGGTAGATAAGTGCGGAAAATACTTAAAAAGAGTTTTAATTTTCATGAGCTTTATTCTGCGCAGATTATAATCGATATCGGCTTACCACCGAAAATTAAGGTACATTAGATTTTACTAATACTTGCATAATATTACTAGTTCAGACATATTGGCTAGCCTTGTACAGCAAACAACAACAGAATTCTCTCACTGTATATATCGGAAGTTTTGTCTACAGTATTTACCTGTATCTTGATCGATACCTTGATATCGCTGGTCCTGGTCATTTCTTGTCATTTGCTTCAGTATATTTGTTTCTTGTTCCACAAAAGAATTGTTCTTGCTGGTTTCTTCATTGTTTTCTTCAGTTCCTTTTATCTTTACGACCTTTTTGTCAATCATTAATCTGTCTCCATGTTGTAATGGTAGTGGATCGTCTTCACATGGTGGTGCTTCAAGAATTTTAGGTGGAAAGCCATATTTAATTAGTTGTAACTCTTTTGGGACACCTAATTTCTCTTCTATTATCCCTTGCAAATCATGAAAGGTCATACCTTCCGTTAATGCAACAGTGGCATGTGATGCGTTGGCAACTGACAACCGAATTTTCTTTTCTTTTGATGGTGAAGGCGAGGTTGCTGTTGTTGATGGTTCAGATTGGGCTACATTTATCGACTCTGAAGGAATCGTCACTGACAGCTAAAACAATAGCAAAAGAATACAGAAAAAAATGTGATAGAACAACTGGAAAGCGCGTTTGAAAATTGTTATCAAAATCTTTGAAAACCTAAGCAACTCTTGCAAAGCATCACTTAATTGTAAGTAAAAGTGTTACATTATATCAGTGAAACAAGGGCAATTATCATCATCATCATCATCATCATTATTATTATTATTAATATTAATATTATTAATTTTAAAAAATACTTTTGATATGCTTTTGTAAAATCAAACACCAAGTAACTACAAGTTACCTAGGGTGAGTGAAGTTGTGTACTGTGTGTGTATAAGGGTAAGAAAAAAATATCACTACATACATGTAGCGAGACTTAACACGAACATCAAAGGGGACAAAAGTAATGCGAATACACACAATCTAGAAAAATAAATTTAGTTATATAAAAATCTATACATAGAAGAATTCATAACACGATCATCAATTTTAACAAAACACACAACACTTCAGAATAGGAAAAAAGTTTTGTTTACATGCTTAGAGCTCGTCCTAAGATGTGAGCTGTGCTTCAACACGATCTTTTGGACTTCTTGAAGAGATGGTTTTGGGTGTCCTTTGTTATAAGTCCTAGAGCTCCGACTATTACAGGTAAGGTTTTTGTTTTCAAGTACCACGTTTTCTCAACTTCAATTTCAAGCTCTTAATAATCTTAAAAAGCTTTTCAAAAATCTATTATAGTTATTATTATGTTCTTGTTATCACAGGTAAAAGTTCCTGGTAAGTTCGTCCCGAAAGCAAGCTGGAACAACTAGTCTCAGGTTTCAAGGACCTTTCTCAATGTTCTTGCAGTTCCCAAAAACACCGTTTTCTTTATCACTTCAGTCCATGGTCTTGATCCCTATTTTCTCTATGTACTGCTCTGCTTCTTTTGTGACACATCCCAATGCAACAACTACAACTGGGATGACACTTACTTTTCGAAGGCGCCAACCTTGCAATTTCTCTTTTCAGTTCTTGATACTTTTTAATTTTCTCTTGTTCCTTCTGTTTTATCCTTGTATCTTCTGGAACGGCTATGTCAATGATTAAGCACTCTTTTTCTGGTTTTAGCTCGACAACAATGTCTGGTCGCCTATGCTCAATTTCGTAATCTGTGTTTAAGTTAAAGTCCTACAGTACCTTTCATTTTCAGTAACGCCTTCTGGCTTACGATTGTACCACTGTTTAGCCCTGGGTAGGTCACACTTCTTGCAAATCTCCCAGTGAACTATCCGTGCTACGTTGTCGTGTCGTCGCTTATATTCCTTCTGGGCTAACTTGCTGCATTCGTAAATGATATGGCTCACTGTTTCCCCTTCTCACCACAGAATCTGCAAGTCGGCGAATCTCTTGATTTGTTGATATGGTGTTTAACGTAATTCGTACGTATTGCTTGCTCTTGTGCTGCCAAAAGCAGTGCTTCAGTCCCTTTTTTCAAGTCTCCACTTTTTAGCCACAACCATAATTTCTTCCCGTCTACTGTCCCATCTGTACCTATTTCTCTTCTTCGTTGATCTTTATACTCTGATTTCTTACTGATGTCATTATTCATTTCCTGTTTTTCACATACTGCTTTTAATAATTGCTCTTGGCTGTTTTTGACATACCATCTAAGGCTATTTTCCTCTGACTGGATGGTTTCTTATACACTTTGCAACCCCCTTCCACCTCTCTGTCTTGCAACATACAATTATTATTGTCAATAATGTAAATCTAATTATTAATTAATTATTATTATTATTATCAACATCATCATCATTATTATTATCGAGTCGTTACACACCATCTAGTGGTGGGTGGGTGAAAAAATCACATGCAGTGCCTAGCAACAAGCCAGGTAAGTTAAATGAAGGCGCATATACTGTGGCCACAAAAGTGATATAAATAGAAAACAAAATCAAATTGCCAACATCACTTCAACCTTGCAAATCCCATCCCACAACCAGCGAGGAAAGTCACATTGCTCAAGCGGTTCTTGTTGTATGACAACAACTCATAACTACAGTACTCCCCACTCCTGGCCTCATAGCTGACAATACATAGAAAGATATCTTAGTACTAGTACCAAGTCTGGTATTGCAGCATTGAATTCAAACTTGATATTTGCTATTGCCCTGTTTGGTGAGAAAAGCAACAATGAACAGACACAAAAAGCCATGTTGTTAGGTATGCCAAAGGGCATTTATCATTATTATTATTATTATTATTATTATTATCACTATCATTATCACTATCACAATAAAGTGGTAATGCAGAGTCAACTTAAAGGTTAAATCCTGTAGCTTGAGAAAGTGTGCATGTTGTCTCTCTGAAAAACATAAATAAGTCTTCCTGCAATTTAGTCTCTAATGTCCAGTACTTCTGTAACGATCCTGGTCGTACCTATGAGGCATGGTTTCTGTTATGCCTGAATTTGTTTAAATTTTTGATACTACTCCAGATGCCCCGCTGACCACTGGCATTATTGCAATTTTCTTTATACGTTTTACACATGTTCAAAATTTTATATTTGAGATCGTTATGAGTCCTTGCTTCCCCTCCTCTTTAAAGCCCAAAGGAAATCTACATTTCCAATATTCTACGTAATATTCTGAACTTATATAAACTTGCTCCGAAACAATACAAGCCAGTGTCGTGCTGACCAATCATTGGGAACTATATGGTATACACGGTATTGAAGGACTACGGAAATGATAAAAGCATAAGCTGCAAAGTGTACTAGAAAATGAAGGGGCCAAGATATTATGGGGCATTATTATTCAATGCGACCAGTTTATTCAGAACCGAAGACCAGACATTGTAGTTGTTTATAAGTCGAAAAAAGAACTTAAGATCAACGAAGTAGATGCTCCGAATGATGTGAGAGTAGGGGATAAAGAGCAAGAAAAGATAGAAAAATACCAAGTCCTACAGCGAGGGCTTTCAACCCGTTAGGGAATGAATAAAACTGAAGTCATCCCGATTGTTATTGTCTATACAAAAGATATGGACAGTTCCAAGAACCTTTTAAAATCTTTAGATCTTAGTCATAACAGAATTGTATTAAAAATTACTGAGCCCGCTATCAGATTCTCATATCATATAACCATCGACTAAAGGAATGGAATTCACCGGAACTACTCCTCTTTGAATAAATGTAAGGTCAATTAATTCGCCCATCCTGTATATAAGTGAATACGGTGTGAAACTGTACGGAAATGATTGAACTGAAATAGATGACGATAAAATAAATATTATTAATGTGTCTACTTGAGATGTATTGATACTGGCATGGAATTGGCATGTCAAGAAATTGAAAGTTACTCTCCATGGAAACTTAATATAGGTTGAAACTGTTTAAAACAAAACCCTGCGGCGTTTTACACTCCAAGTGGTGCCAATTGTCAAAGGGGTCCTTTTGCATTAAAGCTGGTCTACTCTGCGTTGCAACGATGCGTGTGACAGCCAAAAGTCGTGAAAATAACAACCAGTGGCTATGCTCCATAAAGAAATACGCTGCCATGAATATCAAATCTATCAAACCAGTGATAAAGCGTTCAAAGAAAAATAAATAAGAAATTGGATTACTTTTGTAAAAACATGACTATCACTAATGATATAGTGGCAACAGAAAGAATGGATTATTCAAAAAGAAAGAGGCCTTGCTGAACAGTTTTTCTTCATGTATTTCATATCTTTTTTGTAAACAGTATGCGTGGTTGGTTAACACATTTTCTTTTCCACATTAGTAATTTCCAAAGAGTAATTAGCAAATAAAACGCATATCTGAGACTACTATCTTTCATCTTCTAATTTTTCTTATCAGTGATGACGGGAAAAGGCAACGAAAGCTAGTTTCTGTCACATTTGGGGTTCGTTGGATTAAATGAATGCTTGTTGGAATGCCATTTCTCGTACCGCCTGAGTTACCATTGATAATAAATACCTTTTAGCATTGATGGCAATAACACAATGCAAAATCATGGTAATAGCAAAAAGAGTTCAAATGTTCACGAAACACGATTTGAAAGTCTGTTGTTATGAATTCTATCTGCGGCTTATTTTCAAGGGTTCCAAAATGTTCTTCGAAAAACACTTTCGATTGAAAAGAAAAATATTAGCCAAGATGGTTACAAACATTGAAACGTTTTGCGATAAAACTGTTTCAAGCTTAAATTCCGCTATAAAAGATCTATATTTTATGTTGGGCGATTTGATGTCGACTTATTGGATCAAATAAAAGAAATAACTTAATGATAGGCAGAATTCAATTTCAAGCTATTTATTTTTTTCCGGAAGTAAAGTGTGTGTCTGGGGAGGAGATGTATTTTCAACATTACCAATATATGGCTTGAATGTTTTCAAGCCTGAAGTTAAGTCTTATCCCTTGGCTTAATTTTTTTACTTTTTTCTCTCTGTCTTCTCTTCACAGTTCCATACACACCGTACCATCTTGCCTTGTGCGTTTCTTAACTTGTAAAACGGTGTAAAAAGGTACTTTTCCCAGCTGAATTTCTAAAATACGGTCTAAAGCTAGCCCTATTTCTTTTTCAAGCCAAAGTGGTCATCTTACAATTCAAGGTGGTTTTTTTTCTGCACTCTAGAATAAAATATGTGCAAATGCCAAAATTAGCCTGCTTTTAGCACTGGAATTTGTTTCAGCAATTTTCTTTGGCCGACTTACTTACTTTACTTTCTCCGTTTAGCGTCTTCTTTTCCCATACCTATGGGGTTCGACGGTGTATGAGACTCTTCCACCTGTCTCTATCCATTACATCTTCCTCTCTGGCACCCACTTGTCTCATTTCCTCCTTAACTGTTTTCTTCCAGCTTTTCTTCGGCCGCCAAGGAGGTCACGTTCCTTCTACATTTAGGTTCATAATTCTTCCAAAGGGGTCCTCCAGGTCTCTCCTCCTGACGACTGTGTACAATAATGGAACTGGCGAATAGTTTTTGAGTCAAAATGTCAAAGGTAAGCAAATATACTATGAATTTGTTCAACAAACCAATTAGGAAATATCATGGGATTGAATTCTTTTAAGGGATATTATTCTTATTGCAATAAAAATAAAATAAGTGATCGGTACAAAAAATTCTTTAATGACAACATTGTCATAGCTGAATGGTAAGGACGTACTGTCCGTGACGTCGAGTTTGAAGGTAAGGTACCAAACCTTAATATTTTAAATAAATGGAGGGACTTATTTCTCCTCATACGTCTATCACTGACAGAGAATGCAGATTTTCTGTAGATAACCACAGGTCACTCTAAAACTCAGACAATACGTATTTAGAGGAACTCATTTAACTTTAGCAGTGATAATTTTCAGTAAAGCCATGATAATGATGATGTAGAAAATTCGCTAGAGTTTTAACTAGTAAAAAAACAGAATAAAAATAACAAATGTCAAGTGTATTTTACAAAAATCTAAAAAAAAGTAAAGGGCCAAATAAACCCTCCACACCTCTTTGCAACTAGCGAATAAATCGTCAAAACAAAACACATAATTTACCACACGTGATTACCTCTTTGGATTCGCTAGATGCACTTGTGTGTCCTTTACATGGCGATGAACTGCTCCTTTTCTGCTGAAGAGCTGCCGAATGTTCAATTTTTTTCTTTAACACCTTTTCTGTGTTACTGACACCAAGTTCTTCTTTATGTAAACTCTTTGCTTTTTCTCCTGTGAGGATAATTTTTGTAGGAACACTATGACAGCCTTGACCAATACTTGGCTGTGGTGCTGGCTCTTAATATGTGAAAGGGAAAAAAGAAGGGAAAACTATGCATTGAATGCTGCCTACATACAAAGCAAGGATTTCTTATTAGGATACCATAGGTAAATTTGACACATGCCAAAACAACACAAAAAACAGCCAAATTATATATATACATGTGCCTTGAAAGACTTTAACTTATTACCTCTATGACTAGGGGTACTGCTGAGACCTGACATTGGCTGGCTGAAACCGGTCTGCGTCTGTCAAAAGACTGCACCACATCTACATTGCATGTATTTGATATATATACAAGATATGATGTGACGGGCCAGGGTGCTCGAAGCACTGCAATGGCATTGAGGGTCGCACAATTGCATAATATATATATATATATAATATCTATCACTATTATGCGATTGTGAGACGCCTACTGCCATTGCAGTGCTTCGAGCACTCTGGCCCTTCACAAAATCTCTCTTCCGAGTCTGCGCATCCCAGGTAATGTCCCAGATTATTGTCTCAATGGCAAATGGGCGATTGATGGGGCTCTTTGTATAGAATGAAGTCATTTAGAGGCTTCAATCTGCACTTATAAGCACTGGAACGGCGAAACACGTGCCTGCAGATCGAAGTACACACCTACACAAATAAACACATTGAGTATTGCAATTAAAACTGCACACCTTTGTCGAAAGATTTTCGATAGCAATTAGTGGACCATGACCTCAGAATAAGAAGGCACACACGACGTGAGTTTTTATCAAAACCTAAAACAAAAAAAAGGGTTGAAAACCCCGCCAAATTTTGTAAGTTGTCACAAATTTTAAAAAGAAATTTCTTGACGAATTTGAGGTTTAATGTGTTTAATTTATAAAACGCACACCAAAAATCGGACCATGACCAAAATGCTCTCAAGCTAACCCTCGCTGATCGTACACATTCATTTTGTGGTAGTTTCTGTAAGTAAAATGATCATCGTAGGCAGCAATACAAAGTTTGTGCCTTGGCCCAGTCGAACAAATTGACCACACTACTGAAAATGAGTCAGGTGTTTCGCTGGATCTCAGTGTCCTAGAGCACATCACCTGTTTAATATTTACAAGGGCAGTGTTCCTGTCAGGCAAAAGTTATCAATGATGGGCTCTCCCAAACACCAGTTGGTAAAATAGTTTGCACTTGTTCTTTAATCAATGCTAGAAACAGTATGGCTTCTGTGTAAAATTCAAAAGTCCTCGATAGATCGTACCAAGTCTCCGTTCTGTTCCTTTGATATCAAAGGTCTATTTATTAACGTTCCTTTCGATTAGGTCATTAAAATTTGCTCTAAAATGATGTACCAAGAAAACGTCAAGTTACCACAAATTCCAAAATTTTTTGGGTAGAATTGATAAATCTAGCGACTAAGTCAGTACAATTTCGCTTTCGAGATAATAAGTGCCAAGGAATTGTCGTTGTAGCGACGTGACCATCTTTTGCTGAAAATATTGTAGACTATTACAAAAAACAAACTATTTGACTCTGAAAAAAACTTTTGATAATCCTGTGTATTCTAGATTCGTCGACCAGACTTGCAATATTTCAAAAAGAAAGGCAGCACTAAGCTCATGACTAACCTAAACAAACACCTAGCCATCATTAGCACTTACTAGTTAACACGAACATGATTCTCTAACCTCCTTCAAAACCAGTGTTTCGTAACACCACCTTTACTGCGCAATACTTGAGATGGGACTCATTCGGGTTCACTTAGCATAAAATTAGACTCATAAAAAATCTGTCGTTATGTGTTCTCTTGACAAATTGTTGCAACTCTGTTGAGGGAAGGTGACACCGGTTTATTCAATATAAATTATCTAGGTAAAAAAATTCTGTTAAAGCAGCTCCCCGCCAAGGTGCTCCATATATCTTAAACTACGCTGAAAACTAAGTCTGGGTTTCAATAAAATCGATCTCAGATTGACATTATTAAGAGAAAATAAATATGTATGGAAAGCCATAAGGAATGTTTACACGTTATTATTGGCAAACCCTGTTGATCCGCACTCTATAACTACGTAGAGACATAACTTAATTCACCGGATCGCTTAAATTTCACGGATGAGTATGATCCTTCTTTACGCTACATGATCTTCCATTAATGTTGGTAAGCCTTCAGTGAGCAGTCAGTACGCTCACAAAGTTTGTCCTGGTAGGTCTTTGCTGGTCACCCTACACGTCTTTTTTCATATCGGGGTCTCCATAATGCAAGATTAGATCCCTCACAACTTCAATGTTACTACCCCAGCAGTGCCTGAAAATCTCGTAGATCCTTCACCAGATATAGATTGTAGACAAGCATGTTTTTCATACATTTGTTCCTCAATGGATTTTCGTTTCCAAGAAATGTTAAAGATAGCAAGCAGCATTCGGGTGTAGGTACCGCTCATTCTATTTTCTAGTCTTTTGGCAACAGTCCACAAAGATGAACAACATAACAAGACTGACTCCACAACTGCACGGAAGAGATCACGCTCCAGATTGTTACTTAATTTCGACTTTTAATACGTTAAGACATAGCACTACCGAATTTATTTTGTAGATTATAATAGGGTTTGGCTGAAATGTTGCCACTTTCCTTTCCCTGAGGTTAAGCTACAATATAATTGTGAATTTCCATCACTTTACTGTGGGTGCATGAACGGCTCGTAAGAAATCTTTTGACGTGGGTCCCTCTAGGACGTATTGAGTACTACTTCATCGTATACTCTTGATTCTTCTAAATCTAAAGCTAATCGCCTACTTTCTACTCTATAAACTGGAAGGTAACTTTGCATCATGTAGTTGCGTATCTGGCATTGTGCGATGCAAACATTGTTAAAAAACCCTAATAACAATAGTAAGAACGACTGAAATCATCCAAAAACTAACGACTTACCTTTACTCTTTTGCACTGTTTGCCTGAATATCTGATCAACTACCCGTTGTTTTAATCTCTCACTGCCAAATTCTCCAGGAAAATGTTTCTGAATTAAATTCTGGGCCAATTCATATGCGTTCGAGTTTAATAAAGAATCGGCTTCATTCTGAAACCAATAAACGTAATCTTCTTTTGTAGTATTGTTCCATTCTAATACAACTCTTAACCTAAAAAAAACCAGGTCAAGGCTAAAGTAGAGTGACGTAAAAAAACCCTAAACGGATATTGGTTGCACGACTAAAAAGTTGCTTTGAAGTCATATAAAATGGTTACTAAATATTTACTAAGTGGTGGCAGTAACATGCAACAATAATATGCAATAGCATTATAACATGTTAATCACAAGATGATTTTGAAGAAATAAAGGTCTTTTTTTATCTTACTGTGTCAGTGGGCCAAGTTTATATTTGAGGCATGATGAAGTGCAAATCTTCGAAATTTAACAGTTTAGCACCCTGCGATGATGGTATGGAATACAATAAGGTCCTAGTTCCAACACCGATGTCTAAACTTCAATTTGACATTGGTAAAAGCAAGTCAGTTAATAGCAAATCGCTTAAATACATCTTGTGGATGATGGTTGTGATGATAATAATGATGATGATGATGCAATGTAACACTTGTTTGAACCTATCAAAAGCTGTGAAATAATCTTGCAAATTCTCAATGGGAAACAAGCTTTACCAATCAAGACTGGGTAAAAACGGTTAAATAATAGCGGTAATAAATAACAGATAACATAAAAAATTGTTTGTCATCTTTCACGTTTTACAGATATCGTTTGTTTTCATGGGGAATCACTTTCTCATCAGGGTGTAACATTTCCAGGGCTATCATCATATATCAATTCACTCGAGAACTGTTTAGTTTAAATACTGGAAAACTGTGTCTAGTCGGACTCTTTATAATCAGTCCTTTAGGGTTGAGCATAGAGGCAATTGCTTGTAAGTAAAATATTTTCAGTCACGTCGCTACGTGAAAAACTTCATTAGACATATATGGATTAGAAACATGGAGATCTTAAACAACAGTCGAGGCACATTTTATTAAACCTTGTTCTTTGTATCCCATTCTATCGGTCTAACTTTTAATTTCACAGCTGCATATCTGAAACCATGCATCAAAAACAGCTAAAATAAACAGTAGTGGTAAAATGAATTAAATTGCTGGGCGCTATACTTAAAAAGTCGTCACTGCAGCCGCATGCTTACTTGGCGCCTCCTGAATAAATTCCCTCAGCAGGTCGGCTTAGAGAATTCAAATAAGCTATTACAGGGCATTAAGTGCGGTATATTGCTACGTCTTACTCCCAAAAACGTTCAGTCCAATGCAGAGGGCTGCCATACCACCAGCCAGATATGGATAAGAGAGCTTTAAATAAAAGACAACTACCCGCCAAAGAAATGACGACGGGGCTCATGGTCCTGATAGTAAAACGACTAGCATGGAATACATTTACTACAGGGTTCAGTGACATGGGCTCGTAGATAGGAGAAGATCAAGATGCAGGAGGAACAAAATTTGTGTTTCTGTAAAAAAATGTTAGAAGTTAGGTACAGAGAAATAACACTAACTCAGGAGATGTGGGAGAGCCCTGAAACACATAGATCACGCATTAATAGCTTTACAAAACGAAAGGAGTGTTGGATGGGTTACATTTGGAAAACTGACAAGCTTATCAAGGAAATTCTGGCACGTCACATTAAAGGTAGAAGAGCTTGTGGTGTTACGAGAATAGCTAAAGCTGGAGATGGTGAAAAAAGAACATTATTACTAATGATCGAAAGTGAGAAAAGAAAGAAGACTCTGAGAAATGCTCAAATAATACAAAATTTAACAGTAAGAATTTTTTCTCCTGAGTATCTTCTTTCAAGGTAAAAACATGAGTTTGATTTCTAAGGTCATTACTAACTGAAATACCGGGAAAAACGTCTTAAAACAATAGCAAAAATTAACGAAAACATCTATTGATCTCTTAAAACAATTAACAAGCTTTTAACAAGTTTTAATAACTTTTAAATATGTAGATTATAACATAATTTACTTCTCTGGTAGTTTATCATATTCTTTTCCATCCCAAAAGTGTTTATAACCACACTTGCTATCTTTTGCCGGTGTCGAAGTGTGATCACCATTAAAATATTTAAGGCTGCCGTTTGCATTCAGCAATCGCAGTTGGCCTTGACAGTACTTGCAGGCAATGTTTTCCTACAAGAAAAGAAATAACCTCAAGTAACATATTTAATCTAAAATGGGGCCAGGTGTATTGAACATTGGAAAGGAGAGGGTTTTAGATAAATAGCACTGAAACACAGGGGCTTTTAGGTAAAGAGCACTGAAACACAGGGCCTTTTAGATAAACAGCACTGCAACACAGGGCCTTTTAGATAAACAGCACTGATGCATGCATCAGGTTGGTGTTATTGTATGGCTTGGAGGTCTGACCAATGATGGATAGATTGAAGACAGTGCTAACAGGTTATGATAGAAGAATGCTCCGACACATGGCAGGAGTAACTTGGCAAGACAGTATCAGTAGTGAAGAGGTGGCAAACAGATGTGGAGTAGAAACATTGGAAACGATGCTGAGAAGAAGAAGACCGCGATGGTAGAGTCATGTCAGGAGGAGAGATCTGGAGGACCCCTTAGAAGAATTTTGAATGATCACCTGGGTGGCCAAAGAAAAGCTGGAGGAAAACAGTTGAGGGAGGTATGAGACAGGTGGAAGAGTCTCATACACCATCGAACCCCATAACTATAGGAAAAGAAGGTGCTAAATGGAGAAAGTAAAGTAAGTAAAGTGAAACACAGGGTCTCTCAGATAAACAGCACTGAAACACAAAACTCTGGTCCTCTTAACTGAAAACTGATATCCATACCATCACACTTTTACAATCCTGTGCATTTTGATAAATGAAACCACATGCAAAAATAAATGGTATGTATTGGTCAGGTTTCCAAAGTTTTGATTTTCACTTGGGAAGCTCTTGTTGCCATGGGCCAATGGCAATGCCATGGGAACAAACACTAATTTTCAGAGCTGTCCTTTTATTTGAAAGTTTAAATCATGCACTGGTTCCTATTCCAGACAAATGCATCTTGTCATTATTTGGACAATTCAATTCATTTCTTACCTTTAGTTGGGTGCAAAATTACCACCTAGCCCATGTTGTCCATAATCCAAAATTGTCCAAGTAAATGGTACAAAGGTCATTGTAGACAGCAAATATACTTACTAAGTTGCTCTTGCTTATGTATACGTAACCAATGATTGTCACATTCCTCCCACAATACCATAACTCTTTTCTCTTTTTCTCTACTCTTTTTCCACTTCCTCAAATGACTCCATTAAAAATCTGCTCATTTTCGACATATAACAATTCATATGTATGTATGTATGTATGTATGTATGTATGTATGTATGTATGTATGTATGTATGTATGCATGTATGTAAGTATGAATGCATGTATCTACTGTTTGATAAACTCACTGATGTTTCTCTTTTTGCAGATGTTAGCATATTGACTAAAAAACTAGAACTGATGTTCAGTTTATTTTATGTGGCTAAGTATGAACATCTGTTACTATCCTGTTACTAGTACACCACCTTTAACAGTAATTTCACAAATAACCTTTGTGTCTTAGACACATATATGGTCTGTGTTTCCTTGGTTACTACTTGTCATATTAGATTAAATATTTTCATGTTTGGCACAGCTATGGTTAGAGTTTTTAATAATTTCTTTTAATTCCTTGACATAGCCCTCATTAAAAAGTAAATAAACTGGAAATTCAATCTGCTACTAATAAAATTTAGAATGTTTTAAAGCACTTGATCTCTGGAAGCTAATAATGTTGTAGTATGGATAGTAAATTAAACTAAATCTTCACAAATTTAACAATTTCAAGCATATGGTTTAACAGTGTTGAAGCAACACAATTCTAATTTCTATTAAATAATTTATAAATTCCATGGTACTGGCTAGGTCATTTCAGATCAGGGTTAAGAACAAACTAGTATGGAAATATCAGCTAATACACCATGTATATATACAAACAAATGATTAAGCAATCAATCAATACTATATAATATAAGATAGTATATTAAAAAAGCAGCTATACCATTGTAATATTGAAAATTCAGAACTTTATGGACTCAAAGGATGCCATAGATATAAGAGATTTGTCATGTTATGAGTCATAAGCTCTCTCTGAGCTTCATCTCAGGGCATACTTCTCCCATCGTCAGGCCTGACAATGGGAGAAGTATCTCTCAAAGAAATATCTCTCTTAGTAGTTTGTAGATACAACATGCAGAGATATTTCTTTGTCGTATTGTAGATACAACACCTCAGGAGTGTTTAGTTTCCAACAGAAAAAAATTGTATGAAGTCAATGTCAATCAAGTAAGTAAGTAAGTAAGCTTTGTATATATATATATTTCATTTTACTGTAGCATTTATACAATTCAAAAAAGTAATCGGTTTCAAACACTGAGATAAGATTACTCCTACATAAAAAGTATCATATTAGAAGAAAACTGATTACCGATCCAAATTACATTGGGCTCAAAGACTTCCTATGCTTTGAGAGTTACAAGTTACAAATTCACGATTCATGAATTACGAGTAAATACTAACTGGCATAAGTAAGTAAGTAAGCTTCATATATATATTTCATTTTACTGTAGCATTTATACAATTCAAAAAAGTAATCGGTTTCAAACATTGAGACAAGATTACTCCTCCATAAAAAGTATCATATTAGAAGAAAACTGATTACCGATTCAAATTACATTAAGTAAGTAAGTAAGTAGGTAAGTGTAAGTACCTAAATAAGTGAAATAAAGGAATAAAGTAGTAAATAACTAAGTAATTTAAGTACATAAGGTTATAAGTAAGTAAAAAAGTAAGTAACTTTTGGAATAATATATTTCTTGTTCACATTTAACAAATGTGAACAAGAACAATCAAGGTCACAGGAACCACTAGCAGAGGAAGACCGGAGAAAACATCGGAGGAAGTGATATGGATGGATCTCAAAGAAAAAGGTGTCAGCAGGGACCTGGTGAATGATAGGATAACTTGGAAGTTAATATCAAGAAAGCATCCAGCACATGCTAGCATGTAAAATGGATGAACCGAATATGATGATGATGATGATGATGATGATGATGATGATGATTTAGAATCTTGAAATAATCAGTTTGCATCATGGAAACAAGATTGAAATAAAACAATTTAAATTAAAATATAGTAAAACCAATTTACCTACAATAAAGCAATTTACCTAGGCTGAACAATCTTTTGAATCTGGCCTATAATGTTAACCAAATATCAAAGAAATTAACCCCTATTATTAAACCACAAAAAGTTTTCCTGGTTTAATAGTAGCTGAAGCAGATATAATTTGCATTTGTCTAGCATGACAGAGTTTCATTTTTGTTGAATTTGCTCAGTTTAATGTAATTTTCAAAAACTTTTAGGCCATATACAAGTGCATCTACATTTGTTGGTATAACTATAAACATGTTTGTTGTATAGGTTATCAGCAGGTCTTGAAATAATGGACCATAAGTAATGAATTTTCTGTTACAGCTGTTAAAAGGGTTTGTGTCTCCTGAGCAAGTTAACTCTAAAGTTGAGCATAGTTTCTGGTCCTTTACAGTGATATCAAGTTTGTTGTTATTTCGAGGATGGTCCACCAGCCCAAGGTAAAAAAATTAGGCATAGCCATATAAAGAACAACACTTGGATTTGGTGTATTTGTAGACACTACACTACTACTTTTCTGTAGTGGTATACACTACAGTATACCTCTTTGGAGTAGTGGTACAAATAAAAGCCTAAACAGCAACAAAAGGTTCAAATGTAACTGTCTTTTGGAACTTTACAATTTGCACTGATACAAAAATCAGTCATGAGTTGTAACCTTTTTCTGAGCATTTGCAGAGAGGTTTTAATGTTTTGGGAGAAAATTCTCCTATTATTAGGGAAGTTTAGCCTGATGATGGGAGTAGTATTCCTTGAAAATGTAGCTCAGAAAAAAACCCTCAAGGGGTCCTTTATCCTTGGCTTCCACAAAATCATGATTGTACCTGCTGACTGTAACATTGCAACAAAAGAGTACTTTTGGGCCTCTAAATGTAAAGACCTGCAGATAGTGCCATCTACAAAAAAAGGCATCTGTAGCCTCTGGTGAATGCTCTGGGACCTATTAAAAAGGGCTTTGAAAATTGCACTTATGGAAAGAGCTAGAATGAAGGGCTTTGGATTAAACCTGTCCAAATTCAAATTCAAAACTAAAGAACAGAAATTTGTTGGGCATATTATGATACAGAAAGGTATCAAAGAGGACCCTGAAAAGATTAGTGGCATACTCAATATGCCAACACCCCATGACAAACTGTGCTTGTTTTATTTTATTGGTCTGATGAATTACCCTACTGTCAAAAGCTAAGTACCATCATCAAACCATTAACAGAACTTACCAAAAAATATGACATTTAATTGATCATCAACACAACAAACAGCATTTTAGAAGGCCAAATCACTTATACCCTCCACCCCAGTCTTTCAATATTTTGATCCTGGGAAGAAAGTCATACTCCAAGTCGACCCTAGTAAGAAGGAACTTAGGGAGGCACTTCTTCGAATGAATGGTGAAAACAAGCTACACCCAGTAGCCTTCACACCATGACTACTAAGTGAAACAGAAAGGAGGTACTTGCAGATAGAAAAAGAGTGCCTTGCTATATGTAATGCATTTTCAATGTTTCATCACTGGCTAAATGGACACCATGATATTGCAGTTCATAGCAACCAAAAACCACTAGAGATTATTGTCAAGAAAACACTCCACTGTGCACCAGCAAGGCTCGTCTGAATGCTGTCTACACTGTACATAGCTGATAACCTATCAAGAGCACCAATCAACAACCGATCTACAAATAATGTTAACTCTTATGAAGTTTTTTTGCATGACGATAGAATTGCAATAGCCGAAACACCATTATCAGCTTAAAAATGACACTGAAATCACAATTTTAGCTGCTGCAAACGATGACCACATACTTCAGAGATTACACACTACAATCCAGGAATGGTGGCCAGAGACAGCACAATACCTTCTCCAACGATTNACTTGCAGATAGAAAAAGAGTGCCTTGCTATATGTAATGCATTTTCAATGTTTCATCACTGGCTAAATGGACACCATGATATTGCAGTTCATAGCAACCAAAAACCACTAAAGATTATTGTCAAGAAAACACTCCACTGTGCACCAGCAAGGCTCGTCTGAATGCTGTCTACACTGTACATAGCTGATAACCTATCAAGAGCACCAATCAACAACCGATCTACAAATAATGTTAACTCTTATGAAGTTTTTTTGCATGACGATAGAATTGCAATAGCCGAAACACCATTAACAGCACAATACCTTCTCCAACGATTTGGAGCTGTATTGGAACATTCCTGCTGAACTGACAATAAACAATGGATTCATTTACAAAGGGAATTGTACTCTGATAACAGAAACCGTTTAGAATGATATGCTGCAAAAGATACAAGCCAACCATATGGGTGCAGCTTCAAACACCAGAATGGCAAAGGAGGAATTATTTTGGCCAAACATGGCAAAAGTTATCTTGAATATGAGTAATTTCTGCCCAGTGTGCAAAGTATCATAAATCAGCACTAATAGAAACAATGCACTCCCTATACATACACTCACGACCATGGAAAATCATTAGCTGGGATGTGTTTGAATATGATAACAATGACTACCTCATCACAGTATGTCATTTTTCTGATTGTATTGAAGCTGACCTTCTACCAAACACTCTCACCGCCACAGTTATTAACTGCTCAAAAGCAAATTTTCACAACATGATATTCCTGAAATCTGCCATACTGACAACTGTCCACAGTCTTTAATTAACCAATACAAAATCTTCTTCAAAACTTGGTTTTCAACACAACAGATCTGCCCCATACTAAGCTTAAAGAAAAGGAAGAGCTGAGGCTACTGTTAAAGCTGCCAAAAACATGCTTAAAAATAAGAGGATTTCCATATTGCCTTTCTTACTTTCAGAGACAATCCACAACAGGGTCACTCATATTCCCCCACACAGAGCACAATGAGTCATAGGACCCAGACATTACCATCAACATCAAAATCTGCTTGCATATCATTGGCAATAAACACACACACTAGAAAGCAACAAATTTCTGAGAAAAGAATCACAGCCAAAGAAATTTATGACTGGCAAGCAGAACCACAATACTCAGAACCTGAAGTTGGGCCACATGTCTATCCCAAGCCATTGCCACAAAAGTATGGACATCCACAGTGAAAACATTAATTCTAGTAATTGCCACTGTTCCAAGTGTATTTCATGAGTTTATCCATTTCAAAATAGTGCTTTACAAAGATATTAGATATGGTTCCTGTATGCTTCTTCTTCAGCAAATTTTTATACCATAATTAAGGCTTTTGATCTATAATTAATTTTGATGGTTTTCTGTTCATTTATTTATAGTTTGTTCTTAATCAACATTCTAGTTTATGCAAGGTGATCCTATTTTTTATATTTCTCTCTACAAAAATTATAGGTACTTGTAGTTAAATTGTAAATAAAAAAAAAATAATAATATACTAATGTGATAAACATAATATCAAAATAACAATAAAGAGTAGAGAAAAAGTTTTGCCTTATATGGATACCTTAAGAGTAAATTTTGTATTTTCTAGTATGTGTAGAAATTACCATGTGATCAACTAGGTATGATCTCACATTGCACAAATTAATGCCTTTTCACATTCACATGTTAACTCTTAAAAAACAATGAAACCCCTTCAACATAGTACATGGTAATACATTTATACAACAAAACAATGATTACAGTAATGCCTTACCCGTTTTGGTATCAGCATATCTTTTCCCTTGTCATACCTGCAAACAATATTGTTGTGCTGAGGAAATCGGTAACTGCAATTATCCTTCAGTTGTCCATGTACATAAACAGCTATTTGATAAAGTTGTCCTTTTGGTTTAAGTGTTGCAATGCTTACTGGTAAAGACTCTTCAATAACAACATGACATGTAAGGCAACGATACAATCTTTCTTCATTAACTGCTACTTGAGCTGCTTCTGTAACAAGCTGAGGTGAAACGCCTACAACACCAGATGGCTTGAAAACATGCTGATAAACATCTGCAACAAGCTCAGGTGCTATTCCATTTAATTCTTGAAATTTCTGCTCCATTGATATCACCAATTTATGCAAGTATTTATCCTGTAATGATTTCTCCCCACCAACACAACACATACTATTTTCATCAAAGTCAATATATTCATCAATTAAATTAGAAGGCACACCCCAAGGTTCTGGCATTAATGTTCTTGGAAACTTGGGTGCAGATCTACCCTTTATTCCTACTAACGGTACAAAGTGATTTCTCCCTGAACTACTCCAGGCAATAACAAGTGGTTTATTTAGTACACTTTCTTTATTTTTACAGCTATCTTTCGTACACAAGACTGGCAAATACACTCCACCATAATGCCCAACAGTGGTAATACCGGTACCTTCTTGTCCATCAAGCAAAATGATTGGCCTTCTTAATACATTAGCGAGGCCAAATATATGAATGTTTCTCAAACCAAGAGGTTCCCCATCCGCAGGTTCATAATCTGGACCGGCTTCCGCAATTATGTCACACCATTCTGCTTCATCAATAAAATCCTGAAATTGTAATTTGTACTTTAGATGGTGAAGATTGAGATTTCTTTTTAAATTCTCCATTAATGGGTGCCAAAATAACTCTCTCCCAACAATAGCACGGGAAAGTGCATGAACTAAACAATGGCCATCTCCGTCGGCGTGTATTGGTACTAATGCATCTCTTTCTCCTGAAGATTTTCCAATACTCTCCAATGTTAATGTTAGGTAATCTCTGGCACCACTTTTGTCTAGTCCATATCCAGGAACATTCAAGTTTTCTTCTTCTATTTGGAAAGACCTGTCACTTAAATGAGAACAATCAAACATAGGTCCTTGCCCCATATTACTTAATAATTTCACTGTGCCACTTTTACGATCAAGCCCATATTTCGTTAATAGTGGTGAGACAAGTTTGCAACGATAATTTGACAGACCTTTTACTTTGACTGATTCTGCACATTTTTTCGTAACATCAACAGACGAAATAAGGATATTTTGAAGCAGGCTCCTGATAGCAACTCCTGGATCAGAGACAGGCCGTACATCAGTTAATGCACTCTTTCTATGCCGTTGACCGCAACTGGTACATTCGACACTTGAACTTAAATACGATGGGAAAAATAACTGTTTTTTGCAGTCAGGATCCGGGCAATAGCCGGAAAATACTTGACCTCCCCTCGGTTGATTCATCTTTCGTTTTCAGACACGATGTCAAAGAACTTGGGTAAAAACACAGTAAGTGTAGTCCATGACAAAAATAGAAGTCTGTTTTACTACATTTCCGATAGAATTCTAATCATTAGTGATGCTAGAAAGATAAAAAATGATTATTGTACTCACTACTTCAATCACTTGAGTGAAACTCTTTTAAATGGCTGGGTTTATCTTAAAAACATAAACTGTGTCAAACTGAATAAAGCGTATTTCCAATGTACCAAGAAAATCTATTCCAATTATGTAAAAGCATTTATGTTCTAAGAATTATCCTAACTTTCTTTACTTTAGATAATGCAGACCTTTATAGTTTCATATGTTGTTGTCTTCCATGAACCACAGTGAAATTTCATTCCGATTTGTTTCTGTCCAGCCTCACTCTGACATAACTGAGTAGGTGCACTTTCGTTTCTGTGTTTGGCGAAAAGCCAAACATCCACCTGCCCTGGTCTGCCAACTCGAGGCTGGTTTCAATACGGTGCTATTTGTCACACGCGACTTTTTGCTATCGATCTTCTTCGATCGATCTTTTGCGATCGATCTCCCGCGATCGTACACTTTTCATTCATGAAAATAAAGACCTTGATTAGAGCTCTAGACGTTCATGAATGCGATCAAAATGTCTGTTACAAATAACAACAGCTCTATCGTGGAGACCAAGGCTGGCGCTTCTTTTACGTCTCTGATTAAAAAAGTGTGATTAGAAATATGAGAAGAAATTTTGGATGCGACTCACTTTTGCGGAACTATCTGGAAAAGATCTTTTAAATGAGGGTAAGATCGTCTGTTTTCTGTCAAAATGACCAGACAGTTGACATATTCTTGTTCAACTACACACAGTTTCTCGCTATTCTTTCAAGGGGTCTGACTTTTGAACCCGATTATTTTCTCCTAAGCTCGTATGCAACACACCCACCAAATTGAAAAGCTTTATTTAACTTTCTTGCTTGGTTCTTAAGAGTCTTAAAAAACAATAGCTCCATCGAAGGCCAAAGATATTCAGACACTGGAACCACACAGAAAAACACTCACATAACACCAGATTTTGAATTCTTTCGATAATCGTCTCTTTACTATATAACGTATGAAAAATGTAACATATGCCAATGGGTTTTTAAGTTAGGATAGCACTATCCAAGAAAGATATCCTGATCTACAGATATTTAAATGAGCTAATTGGTTCACCAGTCGTGCCCGAAACTACAGTGAGAAACCTGCATTACAGACTAATTTGATACAAACACGACAATGTGGACTGCATTCGTCTTTAAAGATGACCTACAGGTGTAAAGTAAAGGAATTTGCGAAAGGAAGTAACAACCGCCCCCCCACCAAAAAAAACAAAACCCAAACAAACTAGGCTTGTGAAGTGAAATTCTATCTTCTGTTGTTGCCAACATCATTTGTAAGACAAAAATCGAAAAAATATATTGAATATCTGTTCAGTCAGCATCAAGTAACAATAAAAAGCAAAGCGTTAATGCCAAGGCCATATTCAATGATTTTCCCCTACCGGTTAGCATACCTTATAACCTCCGGCAGTAAAGTACGACGTAACAAAACCAGCATAAAACTGTCTTGAACAAAATAAAACCTTGCGTAAACCTTCTGAAGGCACTAACGTACCCGAAAGGAAGTCCATTCCCTTTGACGTAGAAAATCTAGAAAACATACCTCTTTTATTTCACTCCTCAGATATGAAATGAGTTTACTATTCAAAATTATCTTGATGTCTCTGCCTAAAAACTACGGTACTTGCTTTGTTTTTCACGTCGCTTAATCAGGTATAAAATGTCCCTTTAAGATACGATTTAACAGAGCAATGGGAGGTCTTATGCAAAATAAGGGGAACTTTGTCCCTTTGCTATTTTTTCCAGTGTGATTCTGCAAACCTATATCACGTCGAGTAAGAATGTCCGGGTGAACAAGGACTCTTGTCATATACAACTCGGTCGTCAGTTAAGCGGTTAGCTGAGAATATAGTCAACAAACTATGCCAGAATAAACCAGGTATAGTACCCGTTGAACCACCCGAAGAGGGTTAGGCTAAAGAAATCGGTAGTTGGATATAATATGTTTAAGTTGACACAGTGTCAAATAGACCAGACCAATACACTCACCCAAAGTGGATTTTTTTAAAGATGATCAATTGGGGAAAATCAAACCATACAACGTTAGTAAAAAACTGCGGCTAAGGGAATAGTCGAGTGTCCTATTCCGAATTTCTTGGTCGATTATTATTTTAAGGTATCCAGCAAAATGTGGAGTCTTGTTTCTGTCCTTTGTTCTGGAATACATTCCTTCATCATCTGAAACAGTTCTTTCGAAGTAACCGTGTATTCGCTTATTTTTGTATCTTTCTTCCTGTTTTGTTGTTAAAGCGCTGCTTTCTTTTCTGCTTTGGTTTTCCAGAGTGTCAGTAGCAATTTCATACCTTGTACGCAGTTCTACAGCCTAAAGATTGGTACATTTTCAAACTCGTAAACAAATTTCAGTAGCACATTACGTTCAGAGTTTCGTTTTAGGTGTTAGTTAATCGATACTGTTTTGCTATCGAAAAGGTTCTTAATACTTTTAAGTCCTCTACCACCTTTTGTTCTACTGATATATAACTTATCGACATCACAGTTGGGGTGAAAGTTGCCGGATATTCACTGGGTTTTCCTTTTCTTGATATCAAGTTGTTTGAATCTTCAATCGACCATTCAGATATCACTACTGACAGTATGATGATAGGGACAACAAATTTGTTGTGTGCTATGGTCTTGTTGTACTCAGATAGTTTTGATGACCATATCTTTTACATACTGGTAAGATACTTCTTATTCTTTTTTTTTGCTGTTCGCAGGTGATGTTTTCATCGATTCCCAGGTACTTATGGCTGTCTCCTTTATTGTGTGGTGAAATGACTAAGCCATCAATTGTTTTTGGGTCACCATCAACGACTTTCCACTTTTGTATTTGTAGAACAGCACATTTATCAGCCCCGAATTTCATTCTTATATCATTGAAGAGGTGGTAGCACTATCGATGTGGTGTTTTAAAGCTTTCAAATTTGTCGAGAATAGTTTGAAGTCGTCTACAAAGAAATTATTGGTGTCTTTGTCATTTCACAGCTACGTGTATCCTTTGGTGAACTGGAGCAGATGTGATAATGGGTTTAACGATAAGAGAGACAAAATAACTGATAGACTGTCTCCTTGATAGATTTCTTTGATAATTTTAATGAAGTTGCTAATGATTGATTTATTAACTCCAAGAAGGCGGAGTTTCGCAAACCATGATTTAGTCAGGTTTTGGATAGAACTTTCCATGTGGTCAGGTACTTTTGCAAGTTTCAACGCCCGAAGTAGCCATTAATGTGTAATATAGTCAAAAGCTTTCTTACAGTGTAACCATGCAGTTTATAGCTTTCTTCTTAATACATTTACTTCCTTAAGTATAATTTTGTTTAGTGTAAGTTGTTCAGTTGTGCCACACACACCCGTTTTACCAGCAACTTGTTCTCTCTTGATCACATTATTTCTGGTTAGAAAATAATTGATGCAACTCGTATACAGTTTGTACTGGATATTCATACAGGCCATCAGGCGATAATTTTTTGGAACATGTGTGCACTGAGCCATTGAGGTAGTGTTTTATCATTATGAACGATGTTGTTGAAATGGGAAATTAATATATCTCTGTAACCTGTTATGTTTTAGTACCAAAAATGGGTTATTTTGTCTTCGCCAGGTGATATGTTGAGTTGTAGTTTATTAATGCTTTATCGAGTCTAAATCTGTCAATGTTATAGTTCGTTGGTATGACATTTTGACAGTATATATGCTTAAGGCTCGTAAGCCACTCAGCATTTTGATTGAATTGGGTGTCATCTTGTCATATTTGCTTCCGGAAATATTTTAGTTCCTCTTTTTTGGAAATGGTTTTTGTTTTGATGGTCTTATTCTTGAAGGATCAGTATATCTTTTTCGGGTTGTTGGAAAATTGCTTGATTTAATTTCGTTTTTGCAGTTTCTTTTAATATTTTAATTTTTCTGACTTTGCTTGCTATAATAGGTAATTTCCTCTCCAAAGTTTGCATGTCTGTATTTCTAAATTTCCTTTCAAGTTTGGTTTTCAATGATTTTTGGTGGTTAGTTAAGGAAGTAAGTAGGTCATTAGCTAAGTAGATAAGTAAAGTAAGTAAACTTCATATACATATATATATTATATTTTTTTCTTTTCATTTTATTGTAGCATTTATACAATTAAAAAAGTAATCGTTTCCAAACACTGAGACAAGATTACTCCTATATAAAAGATATCATATTAAAGGAAAACAGATTACTGATTCAAACTGCGTTGGGCTCAAAGGTTTTGCACGGTTTGAGAGTTCACGATTAACAATTTGTGAAATTACGAATAAGTGTTGACTGCCCTAGCATTTCAGGTTACATCTGACTTTTATTTATATAAAACACATTATTTAGAACTTAAGGAAGGTTTTGCATATCTTAACAGTTTTACTTGAAACTACACTTTACATTTTATTTATATGTCTTGCTGTTCCTTTCTTCTCGAAATCAAGTTCTTTCATTACTTCTTGCAGATATTTTGGGACATATCCAAGTACATCGATGGATGATTGATAGCATTTAAAACCGATAGTCGGGATACATTATCTGCACGTTTCTCAGTAGTGGTGCGTAGTTGTTTATCTTTTTATCGATCTTGCTTCCGATGTTGATGTCAGTTGGGCAGCTGAATTCGACAACAGAGCAAACTTTCGTTGGTTTTTCCCACGTGGTCATATCGGGTTTGTTATGTGGTGTTTTCGTAATGGTTTTGATTGGTAGGTTCTACCATTATTCAACATCATCTATTTTTAACACGTACTCGAGACCTCGTTTCTCATAGTAGTTGTATTCTGGGTGGTTCATTCTTATGACTGCCATCAGCATGTACTTTGCAAGTACATCATGTCGGAAGGGTAGATAGTATCTTGCTTTGGGCACCCATTGGTTATACGGATTACCTCCTCAGTGGTGATATGGCACAATCTGCACTTGTCATTTATTTGTTGGCGTTTATGCTTAAGGTATCTTGTTGGCATTTCATGGTCAATGATACTGTCTAGGTATCTGTCAAAGTGTGCTTTGGACGTTTTTCTTTCGTTGTGGGCTAGTTTAGTGGTCTATCTTGTTGTGATCTTTGTTTTCGTTGAAAATAGTCACGTACCTTTTTGTTGTTACATCCGATTTCGTTGTTCGGTTTTCTGGAGAGTGAATGTTAGGCTAAGATTATTGGGTTTCATTTTGTTCTGGTATAATATTGGTTTGTTGCAGCAGCTCATCAGCGATTCGTTTAATCGAGTCTATTTCGCATTCATTAATATTCAAGGATTTCGTTACTTGTAGAGTTTAACTTCAGATGTTGATGTACCGCTATTATACTGCTTTCGAAGAATGTTTTGACATTTTTAAGACCTCTTCCTCCCTTGTTTCTGTTGATATATAGCCTGTCAATACCTAAGTTCAGGTCGAAGTTTCTTGTCATCGATAGCATTTTTTTGGTCTTTACATATAACTTTTCTATTTCTGCTATCGTCCAGTCTATTATCCTAATAGTTGGTGTGATAACTGGTACTGTAAAAGTGTTATGTACATTCATTTTGTTGTGGTCACACAGTTAAGAGTTCCGGGTCTTCTTCACTCTTCCAAGACAGTCTTTGGGTGTTCGTTTTTTGTTCAACGGACCAACGTACGAAATATTTTCATCAACTCCAAGGGATTTGTACTGATCAACGGTTGGATGTGGTGCTATCTTCAAGCTGTTGACTTCTCGGTGCTGGTTGGACTCGACCATCTTTCTGCTCCAAATTGGTTCAGCAGTTTTGAACCCGTTAATTCAAAAGTCAGACCCCTTGAAAGAATAGCGAGAGTATTATCTGCTCCAAAAGTCATGGAAGTGTCTCTGGAGAATAAAGTAACGATGTCAAGTTGATGTTTCAAATTTTGAGGTTTCCAGAGAACAGCTTGAGATCATCAAGAAAGTTGAGTATGCTGGTGATTTCTTGCTTTTACATATGCATATCCTTTGGTCTCTTGAAGCATCTGTGATAATGGAATAATTGATAATACGAAGAGAATCGGCGACAGGCTATCTCCTTGGTATATGCCCTTTATTATCTTTATTAGGTCTGTGGTGACGGTTTCATTTGTGCCTTGAAGGTGCAATCGTGTGAACTATGGCTCGGTCAAATTCTTTATGGTATTTCTTAGATGTTCCAGTACTTTTGCAAGTTCGAGGGCATGGAGAAGCCATTTGTGAGGGATGGAATCAAAGGCTGTTTTGTAGTCGAGCCATACCATGTAGATATTTCACATTGTTCTTTTAACCTCCTTTAAGGTGTTTTTGTTCACCAGAGAATTGTTTGGTTGTTCACCAAACTTTCTTTTTGAGAGCAGCTCGCTCTATGGTTATCACCCCATTTCTCTCGGTGTGGTCGGGTAAAAACAAATTGATACAGCTGGTGTACAGTTTGCATTGTATGTTTGAACATGCAATATGGCGATAGCTATTTGCGATGTGTGTTTCTCGGGATTTAGGAATTAACACGGTATGGACGGTGCTAAACCATTCTGGAAGTGTTTGATCGTTGTGAATCACAAGGTCGAATATTGTAACCATGGTGTTTCGGCTGGCGGTAATGCTTTTGTGCCAGTATAAGGCGTACTTCCAAATTCTTCTACAGCTTTGACTTCAGGGTTAATTGATGTTTTGTAAATTTATTCTCAATTTTACATTTACTGACAACGTTGGTGTGGGCAATAATAATTAGCCAATAGTGTCAAATATATTAAATTGCAAATATTGTTTATATTTCAAAACTTAAAAAAGTTTTGCAAATTTCCATTGTACCACGTGTAACAATTGCTTGCATTTTGTTAATGTGAATATTAATATCTTTTTCATTAAACTCCAGGTCTTTTAAGTATCCTCTTAAGCACTCTGGCAAGTAGTCAAGTGACTCTACAATGATCGATATCATATCAGACCTAAAAGTTGGGTACATGATTTGCATGTTACGAATTAGGAGGCCGTCATTGTTGAGTTTCTCCTGAACTTTGCTGTTGATATTGGTGTCTGCTGGACACCTGACCTCTGTAATCGTACATGTTTCATTAGTACTGTCCCATACCAGTAAATCTGGCTCTTTCGTTATTGTTCTTATCGGTTCTTACAGATAAAATAACTGAAGTTCGAACACAGTGATTTCGAGACAAAAGCAATTCGATTAGTGTAGACAACCACTTAATTAAGTAGTAAATCTATTTATTCGAACTTTTGTTTATTCAAATGAGTATTTTGTGGACATTGGAGGCTTGAATTGCAGTCTACTACTGGTTACCATTAAAAATGTAAAGCTGCGCTTGGTTTATAATAAGGTGGAATAAGTCGAGGAAATTTTTGCAAAAAAGGCAATCAGAATAACAGATAGTTGAATAAATGAGACTTCAAGTAACTGTGATTTATCTATTGAGATTCACTGAAGTATATAAAGGGAAAATTCATGGTTCTCATTAGTGATTCACGTAAGCTTCTATTCAAATAATCGTAAACCTAAACAAGAAAATGTCTACTTCTTTGTTTAAAGATAAAAGTCTGATTATTCAGTCATGAGTGTTTCGTATTATCCTCACTTTCTTCTGCTAATCATGGCAATCATTTCTTGTCAACCTCAGCTTTCCAGCCAAGTTGGGCAGCAGTCTATCTCTGCATATGCTTTGACGCAAATCAAATTTTACTTGTCCTGAAATAAAATATGAAAAATACCGAAGCATCACAAGTATTGAATTGGGTCAAAGAAAGAGGCAAGGAGGAAGTGTGTGTGTATATATGTGTGTGTGTGTGTGTGGGGGGGGGGGCAGCAAAGAAAAAGGAGGATAAGAGAATTTAGAGTGGACGTGGTGGTACGGCCAATGGGCTACAATTTATTCACATGAAATTAAAAAAGTTATATGAGCATTTATATCTTCTACTAAAGAGAAAAAACACGACGAAAGGAACCACAGATGTCTAAGTTAAGTGTAAGTATCGTAGAGTACCACGTTAGGCAGCGAATCAAGTACTTTCTATCGACAACAATTTGTTTACATGTAAACTTTACAAGTTATATGCTACAACTCTATACCTTTTAGTTGTTAGTGCTACTTAATATCTGCTGTTGCCTTGCATCATTTTCCAAAGTAGCTTAGTAAAAAGGTGCCAATGGCAACTGGTTTTTGGACCTTCTGGCACCTATATATAAAAATGCCAATAAAATATACAACAACAGGGGTACCCTTAAAGTCCTTTAAAAGTGACGCATAATTTAGTAAGGGGCATTTGGGTTAGCCTACGAACAACTAATACAACAAGAATAATTTTAACTTAAATTATTAATGGAATACATACCTTGTGTATGCTTTACTTGTATCCTTGTCGATAGAGACTAGAAACAATGCAAAATAAAGCATTTACTCATTTGCAGACAACTACAGAAAACTAAGAAAATGAAGGAGATATACGCGTTGTATAGCGTATATCTCCTTCATTTTCAAAAGTCTAGCCCGGTTAATATTAGGTTTACTGCCACATAAGTTAGAAGCTGTTCAATGTTCAGGAAATATCACTCAATTATTTAATCTTCTTAAAATTCCCTGATTCTCAGACTGAAAATGGGGTTTGAGAATTTCCAAGAGAGTATACAAAAATATTTGTACGCGTTCTTCAAAATACACCTTCTGCATCTTGGTTGTTACATCTGCCATTCAATTAAATTCAGTTTTAATTTTTAATTTAATAATTACAATATTTTACTATTACCTTAAACAATATTACAACTTGCTAAACAAAAACCCAGGGAATAATTGATCTAGGCAAGTGACCTATCCCGGTTAACGTTTCCTCTTAACTTCTTAAAGCAGAGAATCAAATTGATAACAATTTTCAAAAAAGAAAAAGAAAGGGGAACAACTTATTGTGTGTGTATATGTGTGTGCGTGAGAGAGAAAGAAAGAGCAAGAGAGAGAGAGAGAGAGAGAGAGAGAGAGAGAGAGAGAGAGAGAGAGAGAGAGAGAGAGAGAGAGAGAGAGAGAGAGAGAGAGAGAGAGAGAGAGAGACAAAGAGAGATCTTATTAGTTCACAAAGTAACAATAGAGTTAACAAA
>RDPX01000145.1:1501757-1512160 GCA_003991215.1 Morbakka virulenta
AAAAAAAGAGAGAAGAGAGGAGAGAGAGAGAGAGAGAGAGAGAGAGAGAGAGAGAGAGAGAGAGAGAGAGAGAGAGAGAGCTTTTACTATCAAAAAGTATTAATCAAGTTAAAAAAAATAAGCAAGAAGAGAGCACAGCACATTATGGTTGCCTTTGGAGCAAGAACAGCAAACAACAAGTCAGTTGCATGCGTCAGTTTCACTTAAATTACTCAAAAAAACCCAAACTGTATCTGGGATCATTAGTGTAAAGAAGGTCAATATTATTAATTTAATGGGCGGTATATTTGGTTTCACATGACAAAGCGGGCAGGCTGCAGTTAAACTTTATAAAGGGTCAACTAATTAGAGTTTTTTGAGCTACATGTCTCAGTGATATCCGTAAGGAGGCAAAAGTTACAGTGGAGAGAAATTCAAATGATGCATTACATCAGGTATATTACAAGAGAAAGAAAAAAAAGATCAATATCACTTACCAGTGGTCTTTTAATAAATCTACTAATTTCTCTGCTCTTTGACCTACTCCAGTCTAAGGAAAACACACATAAACAAACAAATATTCTAATAAGCATGTAAATTAATAAATAAAACAAAACCCTCCGCACAGCGCTTAAAAAACATTTTAGAGGGTCAAATAATGATACATTGCTTAATTCACATAGAACTCTTTTCTATTGGTCTCCAAGATTTCTAAGGAAGTCCAAAAAGCCCCTGTTTCATGCCAGACACTTTCAAGAGGACTTCAATAAAAGGAAAGTAGATGTTAATTATGTCTTCCATGTGCTTGTGTTGAGCTTAATCAAAACAATAAATTCGAACAAGCCTTAAACTACAAGTAAACAAGGAACTACCAATCAAGCCTTGGTAAAGCATCATGTTGCTAATAAGGACAACATCCAAAGGGGTAACTTACATATTACAAAAAATGCAACTAGCAATGGAAATGACTGCAAAGTCAAAGATTCATCGTAAATAATGACTGGTTAGTCCAAAATTTGGGGGTAGGAAAAATTAACAGTGGCAGTGGCAATGCAATTCTGTTGTCAAAAAATCCATACTATTAATGGTAACTGACAACTACTTAACTAAACTTGGGTCAGTAATGGTCATGTAACCAGAAAACAATATCCTCCAAAGACGAAATTCACCATTAAAACAAACTTATTTTTTGTCCATAGAAACATAACTCAAAGGCACTACTGCTTACCGGGGCATTTGTTATCAGAAATTCACACACAACAAATAAAATTTCTTATAGCAAAGACTGTTTGGTCAGCCAAGCTCAAGGCTACTAGGTGTCAGCTGTTGTAAAGGCTTGTGTAATTTCTCATTGAAATTCTAGCTATCCAGACAAAATAACATAATATCTTCGCAGATAGAAGTCCGCATCATATATTAAGATAGAGTGGTCAACATTTATTAAGATAGTGTGGTCTAAACTTTTTTTGTGTTTTTAGCGTCATTGTCCCCAGTAACTGGGGTCCAGTCAGTGCCCTTCACAGGGACTTGGACTTGGCAGAGAAGATTTACTTGGCCTAATGCCTTTTGTGACGCCAACCAATGGCTTTTTCATTTGCAAAGTTCCAGTCCAAAAAAGAAGGTGCACCAAAAAGAAAGTAAGTTTTGTTATATGTTATATGACCTAACTTTCTTTCACTAACATAAAAGATAAAATGTCAAAATTATCAAAATCCTCCTTAATGTATTAATTTTCTTGTACGGGCTGTAATAAGTTCTATATTAGTGAAACCGATCGAGCGTTACAGAAACATACCAAAGAACATTATACTCAAAAGGAATCTGCAAATAAAACGTATACTCCAAATGCACGAGTTGGCAGTATTTAAAACCATTACACCGTAAGTTTATAAACAGCATTAACGACGATGATAACAACTCGATGACATTTTAATTCACCAAAACATGAATAATAGACCAATTCATAACCTGGAACATTCTTTTATTCAAAGAGGTTCTTAACAGCAAAGGAAAATCACCTTCATTAAACGATGGTCGAGGAATTTCCCGTTGTTTTTTAACTATTTTCACAGTAACATTTTATCTTGTTTATTAGAGACCTTAATAATTTTTAATGACAACAGCTTGTAAATAAATGCTTGCTTGTAGTTTACTTTTTTACTTTCCTGCTGATGATTTTGTGGTAAAGTTGAAAATTTGACCTTTGATAAATTCCAGTCTTTTCGTGGCTTGAATTTTGAGTCAATATTATATATTTCGAAAAATTGATATCAATATTATAAATTTCGAAATTGTCGGCTGAAATAAGTAAATTTTTTTTCCTCGCAAGAAGTTTGTTTTTAAGCCAAATATTACGAAATATTAAATTTATCCCTCCCGAATACAAAATTTATCAAAATTTCTACCCGTAAATGAAAACATACGTTTCGAAGGCGCACTTTCTGCAGTGCGTTTACTTCCTAGAATTTCTTACTTGCTTAAAGAATTCACACTTGGTCTCTGGTAACATTTACTTTTTGATCTTTGTGGTTATTTCTTAAAGTTGTTAAGGCGTTAAAACACAAAAATAAAATATCATAAAAAATCAAACTTACTTGCACTGCCATTTCTACAAAACTAAGTAGCCTTTTTATTCCAATAATGAGATCGTTGTCATCCCTAAAATACCAGTGCAAAAAAATATATTTAAATATTATGCTAACAAGTAATTGATAAAAACAAAACCAATTTAGTTCCTTTTCTCATCTACTAGCCTGTCGGTTCCAACTGAATTTGTTTCAAGCCGTGGGAGTGAGCATGCTCTTAAAGGGCAAGGGGGAAGCAATAATCCTGAAACAAAGCGTCATAAAACTGTTATTAGTTTTTACGACATCTGATGCCTTAGATTTTGGGAGCTTGTTACTAGTTCTAGTACCACCACCATCACTACTACTACTACTACTACTACTACTACTACTACTACTACTACTACTACTACTACTACTATTACTACTACTACTACTACTACTACTACTACTACTACTACTACTACTACTACTACTACTACTACTACTACTACTACTACTACTACTACTACTACTACTACTACTACTACTACGACGACTACTACTACTACTACTACTACTACTACTACTACTACTACTACTACTACTACTACTACTACTACTACTACTACTACTACTACTACTACTACGACTACTACTACTACTACTACTACTACTACCACTACTACTATTACTACTAAAAAAAACCTACTACTACAACTACTACTACTACTACTACTACTACTACTACTACTACGACTACTACTACTACTACTACTACTACTACTACTACTACTACTACTACTACTACTACTACTACTACTACTACTACTACTACTACTACTACTACTACTACTACTACTACTACTACTACTACTACTACTACTACTACTACTACTACTGTCTGTTTCTGTTTAGTGCTATTTTAAACGTTTAATCTAGCTGCTTATTTATAAGATTTATGTCTCCAACATTTAAAGGTATTCTTTTGGGCAATTCATTCTGAAGCTAGTGTCTTTTCCTGTCCCACAAGCAAGGAAAGCATGGGAATCCTTTACATCCACTTTGTTGAACAAGCAAAAAATTGACCATTTAAAGATCAACATAAATAACCCACTGATAAGCATCAGAGGTCATTAGATCTATGATGCTATAACTTTCTTGAGTTTTGTGTATCCTTCTTCCCCAAAAGCGGAATATGGCAGTGCTATAAAATCATACAAGTTTCCAGGAGCCAATGAATATCATTCAGGTAGAGGGGTCGTACACTTTGATATCTAATGTCAACAAAACCGTGTTTACATCATTGCAGAACAAAAATGCACCCTCTACGTGAGAGAGGTAACTGAAATCCTTTATTTTAATCTCGTTGGCTGGGTGTAAGCACCTCTGAGGAGAAACTCCGTTTACGGATGAGATCGTTCACCTCTTTCTGATCAGAACATTTTGGCAACTTCAAACTTTGAATTCTTCTAATTTGATTCAAAACTTTCCATAGCATACTCATCAACATCTGTTTGTAATTCCTCGTCTGCAAATGTGTTTAACAAACAATGCGACAGACACCCCTCCAGAAATGCCTGTCACATTGAACGGCGCTGAACCAGTTAGTTTCAGAAATTTTCAATTCATAATAAAACCAAATTGAGTACTGGCAGGTCATTAAAATGTGGCACAGTGTGACAAGGGAACAGTAGCATACTTCATCTTGTGCTTGTCCTCTGCACTGGGGTTGTATAGAATTATCAAGCAGAAATAAGTGTTCCAAAACTGGAGGCCTTTCTTGCACATAATTGGGATAAAATTTATTTCTTCCCTTTACCCAATCACACAAGCTTGTGTAAAAAATCTTAGAGAATTTTTTATTTGCCCTTGCCTTGCCTTGAGCACCAAGACGGCCATTGAAATAAGCCTGATAGACTTCTTTCACAAAGGCAGTTTTTGTTGACTATTGTGCCTTCGAAGTAAACTTGCCACAAATATAATAAAAACTATCCTGACAGGATAAGCATCCCTACGACCAGTTATGCTTAAGAAATCGTTATAAGACTACTGTCATTTAAAAGAAGTATTCTGCATAAAATAAAGAAAATATTTTTTTGTTGCAATATTTCACAAATAAAAAAAACCTATTCACACAACTGAACATTCTAAACCATCCATCTCTGCTGAAAAGGTTTCATTTAACGCCTTTAAGAACATGTTATTGGTCTACACCCTGCCATATTTTCCATATGCTATGCAATATTAACTTGTTTCGTAACATGAAACACATGCGCATATTATGCAATTGTCATTTGTGACGCAGTTTTGGCATATTGTGTTATGCAATCAGTGAGAGTTGCTTGTTATAATAATAATTAAGTATAATTTGACTCTTATTCTGATATATTTTTGGGGTTTTACTGCCCAGGACAGAAGAATAAGTGGGAAAGAAGGAAGCTCAAAAACGCCATAAGTGTGTTCTGCAAAACACTTTTTTATTCTTTGAAATATTTAACAGCTTAATTAATGCAGGGCTAGGAGAAAAAGCTTTGAATCTGATAATCGCTTTCATGAATTTTTTCGTTAAAATGTTCCTCTATTCATAAAAATTGTAATATGATGGGGTCATTAGATATCATTTTTAGAATCAGTGAAGCATCTGGGTCACAAAGATGTGTCTGTTGTTCAGAAACATCTGGGTCAAACACATTTGCTGACCTGTGAAAGTTGTATATAGTTGACTAACAGGTGGTTCATCTAAATGTTTTCAGGGTTATTTTCGTTGGAAGAAGAAATGTAAAAACCTTAAATATGCAAACCAGTCATCTTCTGAGGGTTCTTCACTATGTGAAACACACTACAGACTTAAGACTTGGACCTTTTTTATTTTGATACGACACATTTTACAAGCCTTTTTTAAAACACAGCATACTTATGGAAAACAAAATTTATGTCGTTTTGGTTATATTTTGTATGAATATGAATTATATATACACAAATAAACAATTCTGTGTATTCTTTTCTCGGTATTTGAATTGTATTTGCATAACACATTAACTAATTTTTTTTATATTGTTGGAAAGTCGTCGGGTTCATCAGGCGTAATAGAAACTAGTTTTCACATTTCCCATGAAAGTAACTAACATGCAAAATGTTATCTGTAACTAACTGACAGCTATCAAGTACTTGAAATAAAGGAGCCATTGCTTAATGATTAGTGTAGCTGGACCGTAACCAAAAGGTTCCGGGTTAGATTCCCTGAGCGGGCGAAAAGACTTTGATACTTTACAAAAGAAAATGCCATTGACTGGGGTCAGGAAGGGTACCCGGAAAATTGATTCCTTATATGGCAAATACAAGTCCTTAAGAAGGGCACCGTCTGATCCCCAGTTACCGGGGAAAATGACAAATTAAGTACTCGAACATTTCTATCGTAAGTACACACCTAGAAATTTTCTGTAAATATTCTGTAAATACAGTTAGTACATATCAAACTGTAGCCAGCTGTAGCTTGCAGAAAAAATCAATCAAAAATCGGCTTCTATCTTTATATCAAGTATTAGAAGGCTTCTGAAAATATAACCATATGTTACTGTAAACAAATATATCGAATATAAAAATCTCCAATGCATGTACAGATAAAGATCATAAACTCGCATTCCTAAAGAAAATAGAGTATTTTTAGACCGGTCTTAGCATGATGACAATTGTCTTAATTTCCGACTTATTTTATGCTTTATACATACATCAAATTATGGGCCTTATTCCCATTACAGTGGATTTTGAAAGGAATCTCTCAACACGAACCTTCATCATCCGATACGTTATCGAAGTTGAGTTTGTTAAAAATATTGTAAAGTAATTCAACATATTTCAGACGCTCACTAGGGTTTTCACATAATAATTACTACATGTTCACAATTCAGATGTTTTGCAATTTTATGAAAAAAAGTTGTCTTGAAAACCTAAGCGTTGTGTTGATTTTTCGTTGAGGCTCGAGGTATGCCAAAAAGACTGGTATTATTGCTTTCCAGCCTTGGCCTATCCTGAAGGTATGCTTAAAATTGTGGAATTTGAGCCTGCATATGCTTAGTAAGGTTATGGTTAAAACAAATCGAATCTATACGAATAAAAATTAACGAAAGAAATGTAAAGTGTACTGGAAAATACGTAAATCTGACATACCAACTTTGCTTTATAGCGTCATTTATATACTCCAATTCGTCTGTGTCGAAATAGTTTAGTTCCTGTAAGTAAAAGGCGTGGGAAACAAACTTACTCCGAACCATCACTGTGATTATAACTATAATTAAAATTCGCTGAGAGCAAATGAGCCATAAAAGTTAAGATCATTGTCAGAAATCTCTGAAGTAGATTTCTTTTCTTAATCTTTTTATTATTCGGCCATTTGTACCGTAAAACAGCTCAATTTCTGACTCCTTCGTTCAGTTGACTGCCGGAAAAAATCTTTTTTCCCGAAATGAAAATAATTTTACTCATGATGTTAAAATCAGTGTATCTTACCTGTAAAAGCAGACATATTACTTTCCGAAGTACACAGGTAAAATGTAAAAGCTTCAAAGTAAGTAAATAAATATCTAAGCAGAAAATTACATTTTTTACAACACTCCAATTTCGTGTCAAGTCTTTCAGGCCATGGAAGATAAGAGGTTCCTGGTTCTCTCCTCTGTTTGGTCAAGAAATACTGTCAGATCCAATGGCTTCGTAAATCACTATCGCAATTCTACTGCCATCCTTGATTAAGTCTCTACCTCAGAACAAGTTTTAAGAATTGGGCTTTGCAAATAAGTGCTTCCTTGAATAAACTCGGGGGCAGCATTTAAAATTCATACAAAATTTATTTTTAGGGAAAATAAATCTCCACAAAGAGTTAAAAACAGTACAATACAATAAATAAAAAAACCACCAACTGCTTCTCAATGAAGCAAATAATCACAAAGAGAAGTTAAACAAATTATTATATTTCAAAGCCAAGGACCAAAATCAGATTTTGGTTCAAAGTAAGCACATAAACCTTATGGTTTCCAGTTTAGTTTTGTAGCTACCAGCCACGCGAATGCAGTCAATAAGAAGATGGGTTGTACTAATCAAATTTCACATAGTAAGTATGAAAATATACAAAATTGATTGTTTTTCACTAATTCTTCTGTAAATGACACTGGTGCTTCCTTACCTGATTTTCTCTCGTAAATTGATCAGATTTTGGGCTCTGTTTCCATAAACCCAAGGTTGGTTGGAAGGGTTATTCAAAGGCATGATCGCTCTCAAACCTTTGCTCTAGATTCAATTCCACTAATTGTCATACAGGTGTGTGCCTCTGAGCAATCTTCCTTGTTCTCAAAATATTTTAATCACTACCTATCGGGTTTTTCGACTTTCCGGAAAGCTCTTAACGTTATTTCTGTCTTCAAAAATACAGGTGGTCCATCAAATTCTGGCAAATATTGACCTGTTAAATTTCTTTCAGTTTTTATTAAGGTATATTGAAAGACTTTCCAACAATGTACTGATGGAATTCTTCCAATACCCATATCTTTTGTTGATTTTCAGTGCGGATTTACAGTATCTGAGACCATTTTGTAACTCTAAATTTTCCATCCAGCCGTGCATGGAGTATTGTTGTTACATTTGCAAAGGTGCTTCCCCATCTCATCCTGATGGCCCTCATCGAGTCCTGAGACGTGCTTGCAATTTGATAGGTCCAAATCTTGCTGCTATTCCTCAACCTTTGTCATATCAACGAAATGTGACTTGTCTTGGGGATTTTTTATGTATTATCATGAAAAGTGGTCCAAAGAGTTTCCCTCGCTGGTACAAGTTCAATTTCTTATTTTCTGTATGGCTCGTTCCTCTAAACATATTCATTTTTGCAGGTAATGTACCTCGTAATAATAAATACTTATATGGATGTACTTTTACCTCGGGGAGGTAGATTGCGTTACTCTTTGGGTTCTGACTGCTTTCCTTCATCATATGACTTTGTCTTCGTCTAACCCTCTTTTCGGTCTTTTATTGGTCTTATACAGTTTTACAGTCCCATGCATTAAGTGGCTTTGTGCTTTGTATGGTTATGAGCACTTATGAGCAAAACAAAACAAAACATACGTATATATGTATGTATGTATATATGTATGTATATATTGTATATATGTATGTATGTATATATTGTATATATGTATGTATGTATGTATATATGTATGTATATATGTATGTATGTATGTATGTATATATGCAAAAGCTAGAAGCAGTACAACGATAAACATCAGATACTAAGTTGTTACAAAAAACAATGGGCTTTGCCAAGACTGGCTGCTGACAATGTTGTCACATAAAACTTTAGTACATCAACACAGTATATTAACACAGTATGATTAGTAAAAGATCTAAAATCTTGTCAGCTGAAAACTTTACGGTCAATCCCCATACATTAATAATAGTCCGGAAATTTGATTTCCTGTGTTTCCAATGTGTCTGTTACAAAACACATTTCGTAGGTAAGATATAACTGTAACTGTACTGTGTTGCAGTAAACCACAAATAAAATTTACTATGCTTCTTTTTAAAGTACGGTAACTCTCCTTTCCAATTCTGAAAAACATTTTTTTTAACAATAGAGTTAAAATGAAAGAAAAAAGTTTCTGTATTTTAACAAATAATAGGACTTGTCTCTGATAGCAAAAGAGACGGTTTTGAAGACCGTAAAAACACAATACTTCTTTTATTTTACATTTTAAAGGACCTTAACAGCCTAGCAAGCAACAGAAAGAAAAATGGTACTTTGGAGCGACTAATGGTTGGTTAAAGTAAACTCATATATCCAGAAACAATGAAGTAGCGGGTTACGTCTTTTTGCATGGCAATAAACCTTTAATGGGTAAAGTAGTAGTACAATAAATAAAGTGTACACATCTGGAAAGGAGACGTTGTGTTTTCCTTTAATTTCTAACTTTCACAAGGGTTAGAAGTCACATTAAACTATAACGCACTACCGTGTTTATTATATCAAATAAGGAGCTGCAAAAAGAGACAAAAGGAAGACCAGCTGAAGTATTTTCAAAATCCTACACAACGTGGCCGCATTGACACAACAGAAATAGCATGAAGTAGCTTGGTTAAGGCGTTCTCAAATGAAAAGTTGGGTACAAACCCAATGTATTTGACAGTATTTTTCGTCGAAAGAAATTTGAGAAAAAACAGAAACCTCTGAATCTCTTCCCCGACTTGACATCCAAATGAGCCATGGCAAAAGGTGAAATTTTCTGCTTAAATCTCTTTGAATGGTTTGCAAGTTTGTACGCTTTTGCAACCTGGAAAAGAAATAATCCTACTTGAAAAAACCCCCCGCCAGATCTCAGTTATTTAATACAAGGCTACCACTGTTCTCATTATCCTTGTTTAAAATATAGGATATACAGCAAAAATGTATTTTTACCTCGACTACTTTCATCACGTGGTCACGTTTCATGCTCACAGAAACATGAATAACCGTATTGAATACTGATAAAAGTTGCATTTGATCCAAGACATCACGACAACTTGTAGTTCCTATGATGAGCAGCTTTTTACCCTATAACAAATATAACAAAAGCATAAGTAGTGTAAAGAAATAAACAAATGTACTCAAGGCAAAAATGTCCAAAAATAGTTACCGTCCAACCAATTTTTTTCTCTTTGATATAATAATAATAATAATTGTCCTGGGTATTGACATTAAACTGCATCCGGTTGTGGAGTTTCGACGTGGGCGAATGAGGTTACCCTCTGTCACAACTACCTCCAGGTCACCCTTGGGCAAAGTGTAGCACCTGTCAGTCTACCCCGAGATTTTAACGTACCGGGTTGGCCTCTGGCGTGATTGACTGTCTCATGGGTAGG
>RDPX01000145.1:1543205-1559606 GCA_003991215.1 Morbakka virulenta
CTCTCTCCTCTCTCTCTCTCTCTCTCTCTCCTCTCTCTCTCTCTCTCTCTCTCTCCTCTCTCTCTCTCTCTCTCTCTCTCTCTCTCTCTCTCTCTCTCTCTCTCTCTCTCTCTCTCTCTCTCCTTATTTATATATATTAGAAATAAGTAAAAAGAGTACACTTTCCATCTCTAAAAGTGTGTTTCGTGAAATAAATCACTCCCACGAGATCTACATCTGTTCTACTGAAGAGTGTTTGTAGAGATGGAAGCAGGCTTTTACAGAGGGAAAGTGCAGTCTTTTGACTCTTTCCCACTTATCATTTTCTATACCACGCTCTGCATCCTATATATACACGCCTCGTAGAATGTGCCAAAGCGTTAGCCTAACGTGTTAATCTGTTAATCAACAGGACTTTGTCTTATTTCATTACTATCTAAAATAGCATTGCTTCAAGTAGCGCTTTAATATTGTCTGTGCAAGCAGGAAGACAGTTCAAGTTATGAGGGTTAAAAAAAATATCTAAGAATGCAGTTTCAATTTTTCCACGTCTATTTTACCCCGCAGCCTGTAATTCAATCCTATTGCATGAGAAAAAAAGAAAGCTGCATTCAGGCAGAAATCATCTGAGTGCAAAGTGTCATCTATTTTCAGGGCACTTAACTGACCACGACCATATATTCTAAACCACTTCAGCTGGAAACATATTGTAATGGAATTAAGATGTTTTTAGTTTCTTCCTTTTCTTTTTCGATATATTCCTAGTTATAGAACTACCACCAACTCCTAACCATAGGGTACTCACTAAGTGTTAACGAAGCAACACAAGTTTCGGAATTTCTAGTTGAATGTTGCAGGATTACTTTGCAAAATAAACAAACATGTTGAAAGACACTGTGCGCTGGTGAAAGAGTGAATGGCGCATTGGAGTAGAAGGTTTAACATACAAACAATGGTCCTAGAATTAAATAACTAACCCTAATATGCTAAAAACGGCAAATTGGCGTTTAAAAAAATCCTTAATAATTACATCAACTCACTTTAACTAATTTGTTCATTGCCGTTGTTGTTGCTGCTCTCACCAAACCCTCTAATTCAGCGCCGCTGAAATTTTTAGTTTGCCCAGCCAGTACTCCCAAATCGACATCAGTGTCGAGTTTATCATGCTCTTTAAGTTTGGCGGTATGAATTTCTAAGATCTGAAGCCTACCAGACTCGTCAGGCAGACCTTGAGGTTTAAAGAAAAACAAAAAAAATCCCCAGTCAATAAGGACCAAGAAGAAAAGGATCAAACTAAACCCAATTCAATAATTACAAAAAATAAACTTTCATACATTAAAAAGCTTCATATCATTATTACAAACCTATATTATCTGACCCTAAACTCTAATATCAAGAGGTGGTCGGTGTTTAAAAAACCCCGAAAACAAACAGGGTACGTTATCAATGGCCTACATGATGGCAAGATCAAAGAAAACATCCGACGTTCAGAGATTAGCACTTTCAGAAATTAGTCAAAGAATGGAATCTCCGTCAGAATGAACGTCATTCGTACCACGGTTTTTAAATTACTGCAATATTACAACTCTTTGGAAGGCTGTAAAGATTAAATGTCTTGTATTTTCTTGGATATTACGATCTGTATAAAAACTACAAAATATTAATTCATATTTTAGACAGAAAATACACCCCCATCTTCTCCATTATTAATCACACAGACGAACCTTAAAAGAACTATAGTAACACCAAGTGTAAAAAATTCCATATATTGTTTTCTGCTGGTTTTTTCATGTTAACTTTCGATTTTGCTTGTAGGCTTCATATCTTCTAATCCTTCTTAATACAAAATAAATCCAAGCAAAGGTACCTATATCGTCAATAACAATAACAATAATAATCCCCAGTGTCTTGCTCTCCATAGCTGTTTGTCACTAAATATTTTGTCCCACGTACAGAAAAAATATGTCGCATCATTTGTTTTACTTCCAGTTTCTTTACTATTAATTTCAGGTGGCATACCATAAAACCTCCTTCATTATTAATCACACAAATCAATCTAAAAGCAACCATTATTACACCATCTATTCTTTATTACTGTTAGACTTAATTTGTTCCAATTTCCTGTTAGCCACATATACTTCACTTTATCTGAGCTCTATACTCGTTGTCGTTGTTGCTCATTTTCTGTTACTCCATTATATATTTCTTGGTCCTCTTTACTAAACATTGGTTGGTTTTTTCATTAATACTTTGACATGATTATGGCAACACCCTCCCAAGCCTTGCGCTTGGGAGGGTGCAGTTAACACATCCATAGGAAACAAATCATTTGTCTTTTTCATTTAAGGGTTATCCAACACGTTAATATGTGTTTTCAATGATGACCCTTAAGTCTACATTCAGTGTTCACTTTTTTCTCACACCAGAACACCAGTTTCTCTTATTGTCAAACTCGTAATTCTTCTCAGGGTCCAAAACGTAGGTCATTTCAGAAAATAAGCGGTCCGTTAATGAATGCTAATGAAATCGAAAACATAAAATAAACAATATAATATTATAAGTAAATAACTAAGCTCCTCACTCTACTGGAATTTTCACGGTCTAATTCGGTAAATTTATGTAAAATAACAATAGGGTTATGAATATAATACCTATTTCCATTTGCACCTCAAGGCGTCCAGGACGAAGTAAAGCTTCATCAATTAGATCTTTTCTGTTTGTCATGCCTATAGAAAAACGTAAGGTAATATCATAGACGTAAAGGTTAATTTCAAGTAAAGAAACAAATGTGAAAAAACCCGGTATGCAACCGATTGTGTCCTAAGGGACTTAAATATTCGCCAAAACAGACAGGAGGCACTTAAAGCAACCTAAAAATTACAACTAATTCAAACCAAAGCTCTAGAAAATAACAATTAAGAGGTAATCTGGAGACTCTTTTATAATTAAACGTGTTTGAGGCAACAGCACGCCAGTTTCAAATGTTCAAAACAAGTATTTTATCTTTTAGTGTGGTCCACCAATCTGAAAACAACCAAAGTAACACCGCGGCGCTTATTGTGAATTGAAGTTTAATCAACCATACATAAAAGGAGGCATGATACAGAAGCTTGAACAGCGGATGATCAGCAGTGACCGGAGAATGCTGCGCTTTTTATCAGGAGTAACTCTCAGAGACAGGATCAAGCGTAAAGAAGTTGCACGAAGGTGCGGGGTGGGACAGTTGGGTGACGTGGTGGCATCAGCTCGATTAAGATGGTATGGACATGTGTGACGCAGAGAAGATGACGAGGCACTAGGAAGAGCACTAGCATGGGAAGCACCAGGAAAAAGACTTCCAGGAAGACCGACATAGACCTGCTTAAAGACGGTGCAGGAGAACATAAGAACGTATGGTGGAGGAAGATGGAGGAAGATATTTGGGATAGAACCAGATGAAGAGCTCTACCAAATCGTCAAACCCCATGAATAGGAAACGAAGACATTAAACGGAGAAAGTAGATAAATATACATGGTACTACCTTTTAAATTATAGCCACCTTAATTACTTCAGTCCAGCAACTTATAGCAATATGATACCGGTTATCGCAATACGCTCAATTGTGTTACGGCTGTGACGTTTTTGTTTTGAATTGAGAAAAATGAATTGGTGCAGTCACTTGGATCCGTAGTTTCCTTGCCGGATTTTAGGATTTTTTTTCACAGTTCATCTTCCGCTTTCTTTGTATCCCAGAGTGTTAGGGAGCTTCCTTGTGAGAATACTGAGTGGGTAGCATTGTTTTAGCTTTTCTTTTTTCTTTCATCTTTTGCTAAATATCTTCGTAGCTATTGTAATAAATGCTTAAAGCAGCTCAAACTGTTTTTCATTTCTATGGATAATACTTAAACTCGCGTCAAGGAGTAAAAAACCTTATTCTGTAAGAAGTTATAACATAAATTAACCGTTTATACTTAACAACAAATATGCCACTTGGTCTATCTAGGCTTGCAATTATAATCATAAGTAAATAGTGCACATTCTTTTTTGAAACATTCTAAATTCTATACAGGGCAGTTATTTACCAAAATAAATAAATAAAGTTTAGTATTATTGCTGGAAAGTAGTTACACCAGACCAATGCCGAGTTAGAATTCTTCATCTCAAGATCGAGGCTTTACTTTGTCTGCCAAATATGAATAACTAAAGAAATTTTAGTATAAAGAAAGATATTGCTTTAATTTCAATACTAAATGCTTTTTACTGGAAGCTTTTTCATGGTGTAAAAGCATAACAGTGGAAATTACGTCAAGATCAAATGATACAAAGTCCCTAAAACCGTTAACTTACGTGACTGCACAGCCAAAATGAATAGACAGAAGAAATTTATTGGATATATAATATAGGGTTGATAAGAACTGTGTGCTGAATTAAGCTGCAACAGTCAGATGATACATACAGTTTCTTTTCACAGACCTCCAGATTGGGTACTCTCTGGCTTCAAGAATGGGTCCCCAGTCATATAAATTAAACGTTCTTAAGTCTAAAGTGAACTCTTATATCTCAGCTTAAATAGGACCTGATGGCAAAATCAAAGAAAACATCCGACGTTCAGCGATTGGCATTTTCAGAAATGAGCCAAAGAATGGAATCTCCGTCAGAATGAACGTCATTTAAACCACGGCTTTTAAATTACTGCAATATTACAACACTTTGGAAGGTTGTAAAGATTAAATGTCTGGTATTTTCTTGGTTATTACGATCTGTATAAAAACTACAAAATATTAACTCTTTAGACAGAAAATACACCCCATCTTCTCCATTATTAATCACACAGACGAAACTTAATCGAACTATCGTAACACCAAGTGTAAAAAAATTCCATATATTGTTTTCTGTTGGTTTTTTCATGTCAACTTTCGATTTTGCTTGTAGGCTTCATATCTTCTAATCCTTCTTAATTCAAAATAAGTCCCAGCAAATGTACCTATCTCTTTATAACGCTCGTCAATAACAATCCACGGTACCTTGCTCTTCATAGCTGTTTATCAGTAAATGTTTTGTCAAACATACAGATAAAATGTATTGCAGTATTTCTTTTACTTCCAGCTTCTTTAATATTAAGTTCTGGTGGCATACCATAAACGGTTTCAATGAAATGGCAACTAATGATGTCAAAAAAGCTACATACCAATAATTAGAATATTATTCAATTGTTCCACACCGTCAATCTAGAAAAACAACAATTAAATAAGAAAATCGCGGCGAGAGTTTCTGCTCAACAACTCGTTTGTAAAGGCAACAAGTGCACTATTTGTTACAACAAACCAACTTATCTACAAATATCTATAGATGAACATATCAACCAAATGCAAAAGTAAAATATGTGTTAACCGTACAGATACCAAAGATTTACAGTAGTCTTCATGTTAACAGGAACGCAGAGTGTCATCATAAACAAGGAGGTCAAAAAGCATACGAGCGCTCAGAGGTGAAGTAGACGGTAAGAGAAAGCCATTGGAGTCGATTCGGTCATTTCAAAGGTCAATAAAAAAGTAACACAATTCTAATGGGTCAAAAGGACACAGTTAACATGATAATTTTGAGGAGGAATACTAATAAGCTCGGAGTTTTTTCATTTGTGACATAATGAGTGATGTAGACAAATTTTTGAGCTAGAATTATTACGTTCAATCCGTGTCCGAGTGGCGCTTCCATGTTTTCCTAATTCTGTACATGTAACATCCGCGATTTGCATACCCACTATTAAATTATTACTGAATAAAAACACCAAATCGGTACAGCTATTAAATCTTCAAAATTTAAGTTATAGTTATGGAACCGTCTTGTGTAATGATTTAAAGCGACAACACAGTTTTAAGGTACAATCTTTAAAATGTTTGCACCTGGCTGAGTTAAAATGGGTCTTTAATAAAACAAAACTTAGATTTTCCTTCTTTTTCTTTCTCTTTTTGGGTGCATTCTACCTCTGGGTAGTATAATTAATAAACTGATATATAACGTGTTTGAAGATCTAATCATTTGAAAATTGCGAAGCCAATAAATAAAAGACGAGATCTGGAAGAATGCTCTCGAAACCAGGGATTGCCAGACTGGCGTCTTGTGGTGTTCAGTTTTTTCCTAATCAATCTTTGACGAGATAAAGTTTTTATCAAGGTTCTACAACTACTGAGAGATATGCTCGAAAAATTTCTTCTTGGTGGTAGAACATCCGTCAAGGTAAAAATGCATGTATCTACCTGTAGCAATGTGTTTCTTGTAAGGAATAAATACTTTAAAAAGAGAAAAATAAGCAACCAGGAGGGTTTACATTCAGATCCACAACTTAAACCGAGATCAACATCCACTTTACTAGCAACATAGCAAAGGAGTAAAATATTAAGTTACCATAGCCAGATTCAAGATATTACATTGTACCTAACAAACCGCTACTTACATCGATAATACTAAGTTCTTTAAAAAGCTTCGTATATTCTAAATTTTGTCATTTTTTATAAATTCACTTCTTCACATCTTGATTGTCTTCTAATTAACGATGTTTGCCTATCCAAATATAACTCTATTTGCTACTTCCAGTTTCGGTTAAAATCATGCTGTTTGGTCTTGATAAGTCTTAAGTCTGAAATCAACTAGCACATGTGGCTACGTTACAAAACACGGAATCTTTTACTACAAGGTAGCAACTCTACAAATACGTATGGTGCTCAGTTCTATAGCTACTAAAGGCACGTCGCGATGGCTCGTTCACAACGTGTTGTTAACGATTCATCGCAGAATAAGAAGCGCAGTTAAAGAGAGCATTTTTTATGCTATTAATTGGTTTGACTAAATACCGTAAATCCAATGTCATTGTGGCGATGCTACATGAAGATTCATTCTTAATACTTTGTCCTTAATTTATCCTTGTAATGCTCGTGTTAGAGCTACAAACTTCCACACAGAATTTATCAGGAATATAATCGCGATAATCTGGTGTGATAATTTGGTGCGATAATTTTTATCACAACGTCTGTTACAATGCCAGTCTTAGTCTCAGTTTTAGTCGTCACAATAGTATTATTCGTGAAAGTGGCGGGAAAATATCCAAAGTACAAACATGATGGAAGAGTACTTTCGATATGTTTCTCCAATAATCTTGAAAATTCCGAACTTTATGGACTCAGGAAGCCATAGATATATAATACCTTTTATCATGTCATGAGTGTAAGCTTGCGATTCGTGGCATGATAAAGTTTCTACATCTACTTTCGATATGTTTGAAATCAACGAAATGTTTAGTTAACTCACTTTTGCAAGCAACTGATTGACAACTGTATCATGAACTCCGGTGCTACCAGCCTAAAAGTAAAGATTTAATTGAAAAATACTAAACATCTACGTCAAAGTGATTAAGAAACACACACAAAAAGAGACAGCAACGTCAAGGAAGTAGTAATTGGTTTTTCAAAATCTTGTGAGAAACGGCAATAAAACAGCAGTGCACCTTTTTCCTAAACCATAATATGAAGAGTAACTAGAATATATCAACAAATACATTTTGAAGACGATTAACATGTCTGATCATTGCATTTTAGCAATATTTTGAAAAAGAATTTCAAAGCTTAAAAACACTATTGTGATTACATAAAGATTCTAGAGCAGTGGTTACCAACCTTGGGGTCGCGGGATGCTAGGATGGGGTCGCGGGATGCTAGGATGGGGTCGCGGGATGCTAGGATGGGGTCGCGGGATGCTAGGATGGGGTCGCGGGATGCTAGGATGAGGTCGCGGGGTGAAAGACGAAATCTTGTATAGGACATGAATACAAGGCGCCGTTACAACTCAGTTACAAGTGTTATTGTTTTTTTGCAGATTGTATGACAAAAGCATGTCCAAATTTAATAAAAACTTAATAAAACAACATCATGCTTTAGTGTTGATAAGACGGGCTCCCTTAATTTTCACTCCGTCACTGAATGCATGCAACTGTACAAGCTGTACGTTGTGAAGTACAAGTACACGTATGTGCNCGGGATGCTAGGATGAGGTCGCGGGGTGAAAGACGAAATCTTGTATAGGACATGAATACAAGGCGCCGTTACAACTCAGTTACAAGTGTTATTGTTTTTTTGCAGATTGTATGACAAAAGCATGTCCAAATTTAATAAAAACTTAATAAAACAACATCATGCTTTAGTGTTGATAAGACGGGCTCCCTTAATTTTCACTCCGTCACTGAATGCATGCAACTGTACAAGCTGTACGTTGTGAAGTACAAGTACACGTATGTGCAATTCCATACTGGCCTTGATGACTTTTCCTGAGAAACTTCATAAAAATAAACCGTTGGGGTCGCGTGACGGGAAAGGTTGGGAACCCCTGTTCTACAGTAACGATGACCCGCTTTTTGTCAATGACATCCCTCAACAATTTCATTACGTTAAAACAAGTTGCGAAATATCAAGCTCAGCTTTCTTTGGAACCACTTTCCTATTCAAAAAACCCCCAAGACAAATTAAACAATACCTGACATTTCGTATTAGAATTTGCATTTCCACCTATCAAGACGAATGACGCTTTTTTCCGTTTCGGGTATATGGAATGTGATAATGATCAATCAGTTTATACAACAGCGCAAGAAACCCTACCTAATATGCAAAATATCAAGAGATATTTAGTTACTCATTTTTAGTTATATTTTAGACCAAATTTTTCTGTATCGTCCTCTCGAAATTTGAACCAATGAAAAGAACCTACAATTATGATTAATACAAGAAAAGTTAGCTTCGTAAAAGATGTTGGTTCAAGCAAATAACTTGAAAATAAATAAACTCAAAAAGAAGTCATCAGAAGTTTACGCATATAAATTTCAGAAAAGACAGTTCATATTCCTTCAAAGATTTAATATTTCCACTTTACTTTCGGATGATGACCTTTGGAAAGTAAGGTCGAAATATTAAATTGATGAAGAAACAAAAACAGCGTTTTTTCAAATAAATATGCGTGAGCTTCTGAAGACTTTATTCATTACATTTGGTATAATCATATTTCTGTACCGCAAAGGCCAATATCAGCTTTAAATATAAAAAATACCATATTATACAGCTCAAAAAACACCTCGAAGTTCAAACACAAATATTCTTAAGTCATTCGGTTCCTTATAAAACAAAACAAATAATTCTAAGAATTCAAAATCAAAACATGGACATAAGGAAGCAAAGTAGAATCCATGTGTATACCTAGCAGTTAACTTTACAATTCATTTTAATTATTCAAGGCTTTTTATTTTGTCAACGTCTGGCAACAACGGTATAACAGATCGAATTCAATACAAGTACTACATTCTCATACTAATTTTCTCAAGTAAAGGTAAGAAATCCAAAAATTTTGGTCGGAACGAGACAAAAACTTAAAACTGTGACGGCAATGTCAACCTCAAAGCTGAGGCTTCAGTGGCATGTGGTTCCAATGACAAGTACAAGGCAAAGTTGGGAGAAAACGCAGATGTTGATTAGGGTAAAGTAAACAGGAAGGGGAAAAAGGAAGAGAGGAAGAACAAGTGTTTAAATGGTATGACTTGGTCAAGAAGTGCTACAAGAAGAAGACAACAGAGTAGCATAAAATGTCACGTATTAAAGCTTTTAGAAAGAAAAATAGGGAAAACGGCGCAAGGAAAAAAAGAACTGAGGAGTAGAGGTTGAGGTGATGTTGACGGGAAAAGAAGGATAAGAGAAAAGAGGAGGAAGGAAGCAAGTAAGATGTCCAAGCAAAGAAATGAAATGAAGCAAGCGCAGTCGAAAAACTACCACGGGCGAGTTAAAAACTTACCAAACTTCCACGCTGTTTACAAATAGCATCAATTTCATCAAATATTATCATGTGAAGCCCACTGTTAATGCCAGCCTAAATCAAATGGGATAAATACTTACTATTATGGCACCTCTGCAACACAATATTCTTTACATTGAATAAACAAAAAACCTGAGATAAAAATGTTAATATTTCTAAAAATACAATATTAGAAACAATCAGCTGACCATTTAAAATCAACAATCTTTGAGGTTAATGCCTGTAGCGGCTTGATGTCAGAGTATCGCCAGTGGAAATAATCATTGGTAAAAGAAACAAGATCGGGATCATGATTATGGAGACGGCACGTAGCATAATCAGGCTATGGTCCTCGTCGGTGAAGAGTGCGTTAGAGTAAAAATTGGTTCACATAAACCCATCAAAGTATGGTTTGCCCATTTTAAAATATGTTTATAGCCCCCAAGGTATATTTAAAATATATCTACCTATGAAAAGGAATAGGTGATCTAGCCTCCATGCATGTGCTCTTTGAATTGATTGCTTACGTTTCACAATTGGTCGTGTAACATGACAATAACATACAAGGTCTTGTGACGGCTAGTTGGCCACAGATTCCCTTGAATTAAAATTGAATTAAAGACTTAGTAGCTAGTGCAGCTTCATGCCAAGTTAAGGAATTAATTCTCTGACTTGATTCTTCTGGTGTGGGGTCAACCCTTATCAAAAATGTCCCAGGGTGCATATACTAAAGCGACCTCCAGATATCAAGGTGAGCGGTAAATATAGTCAATAAATAGCGCTGGACAAAAGCAAGGGTTGCACTTTGGCAAAGCACAGTAACAAATGAGCCATCCGATCCGGATTACGCTGAAGATATTGCCAAAAAGCTGTCAGTTTTAGATAAGCCACTATCAAATTGGTCTTATTTCTGTATCCATTCTACGTAGATGTCTTGGGGATGATAAACTGTAACAGACCTAATCATTCCAATTTAGCAGGAAACTGGGGTCGAGAGAGTAGGGCTCCTTCAGGCAAATCAGTAACAACAAAAATTCTCAAATGATACGGGTTCACTTTTCCGACGGAGAAAAATGTTTGAATCTGAAAATGACCGTCGGTTGTTCTCCACAAGGATGTTAAAAATATTAATGGAATAATATTGACTTTACAAAGATTGTGCTAACAAGTTAAGTTATTTCAAGCAAGAAATACGTCAGCAGTTTTCAAAATGACTATTTGTCTGCGAGAGAATGACAAGCAAAGGAAATAAAACACGAACTGAACTGAATGCATAGCGTCTGTAAAAGAGGAAAGAGTAGAAAAGTTAGGAAAAATGATGTTATTTATTTCACTCCATCGAAAATTGGTGACATTTCCCGCTCAACTAAAAAAACCAATCTCAGATACACAAATTCCAGGAAAATAATGTTTGGGTATTGTTTCCAACAGAAGATTCAATTATTATATAGGTTGACGGTTTTATGCATCTATCCCTATATTGAATTTTTAAGGCAATTTTAATTAAACTTAAGGTCCCCAGTATTCTGCAGACCTTCAAAGACCAGGAAGTACAAAGAACCTTCGGTCCCCAACTAGTTCCATACCCGAAAGTGTAGACTCACGATGTGGTAATACCGGTTCTGCACAGACAAGAAAAAAGCCTGTTAATGTTCACAAATCTAAGGTCAACTCTTATCTCTTGCTCAAGCCTGTTTTTTTCCTTCTCATAGTTCCAAACATTTTGCGGCTTTATACCTTTTATTAAGGTCAAAGCCATACAAAATATACGGAAGTATAAAACTACGAACAGAAACGACATTCATTATAAAAAACCACAACATATTTCCATATCCTATGTTCTTCTTACCCTGAGTTGCTCCGCTTCTGCTTCACCAAACAACTTTCTGAAGAATAATTTAACAAAGATTGTGATATTATGTAAATTTATGCATAACATGATCAAACAAGGCAAATACAAATGATAGGAACACTGTATACATAATAAGCACCGAATAAATTAACTCAGCCCAGCAAGGCAAGTGTGGAAGGAGAACTTTTATATTCTTGTTTCCTTCTTGCTTCTAATGTAAAGAATAACTGTCAACATTACAATGTATAAGATTGAATTATTATATTAGTGAATCAACGATCTGGCTGAATCTCCCGTTGGTCTGTTTTCTATCATTTATATAAAAACATCATGATCATTTATCGTTAAGCTTTTCTTATATTTAATATGGAGAGAAGCATACTCCCGCAGTGGAACTAGCGCTTTTGACATTTGTAGGCGCATGCTGAAATCAATCAGCCTAAAGCGACGGCGGAAATCTAAAATAATGTGGGTACATTTCTCATTTGTTCATCCCTATGGATCTTTTCGTCAACCAAACAAGTGTAGAAAAGTAAACACTAAGTGAGCCAATTCAAAGTAAGACTAGCACGATAAAATTATCTGGTTAACGGCGAAGCAACGGCCGGTCATTTACGAAAACTGATTGTGACGAGCACTACAAGTACCGGTTTTAGCCTAGTTCGGTACTTCCGATGTTTCCCCTTTTTTATTCGCAAACAAAAAGGAAAAAATATCAGTAGAATACCTGACGTTTGCTTCTGATTCCCCAACGTATTTGTTTAATATTTCTGCAAAATAATAAAAAGTAAAATAACACTGAAGACCTCGGAGTCTTTTTAGTATAAAACAAACCATGATTATATTCTAATTATCAAAACAGGAACAGAGTAGCACTCAAAAGATTGTAAATGTATAAATGTAACGCTATGTCTCCATTTGTTGGGGCGAAAAAGAAGTGCTTCTGGAAAACTACTTGCAAAAGCGTCAATTTTTGCAAGTAGTCTGCCACCACCTTAGTGCTTCCTACTCAGCTTCTTTCATTAAAAGAGGTATCTTAACATATACCGTTCTAACTNGACGTCTTTTTAGTATAAAACAAACCATGATTATTTTCTAATTATCAAAACAGGAACTCTCAAAAGAGTAGCTCTCAAAAGATTGTAAATATAATTGTAGATTGTAAACATAAATGTAACGCTATGCGAAAACCATTAAGTCGAATGGCCTTATTGGCAAATATGTACATATATACATATACATAAATATACATAAGGTAAAACAACGAAAAATAAGAAAAATAAGAACTGTGATTGCAACTAATAGTTTCACGATATTTCGATCATCAGGTAATAATGCTACAAATACTGTACAAGCTTTTATGAACCATACATTATATATATGTTTATACATATGTATATATAATTATGTTTATGCTAGCAATAAAAATCAATCCAACATGAAGCATTGGGCATTAGCTTTAACAAAAGGTCAATCTTGCTTCCATGAAAATCGGAACAGGGAACGATATTATCTTTGCAAATGCATTCTTGCATAATCTGGAATTGTAAAACTAAGCGAGTCTAATTAGTGTGCTTTGTATTGCCAAAATATATCACCCACATTTAAAAGAGTTGTAGCAAAAGGTGTGAAATTTGTCGTAGGCAACATTTTGGATAATTTAGCTCAAAGCAGACACAGCACCGGCAATACCAACAGTTACAATCGTTTGAAAAAAACAATCCAAAATGATCAAACTCACTGGGGTCACCGACAAATTCGCTGGCAAAGGCAGAAGTGTATATGGCGCACATTCATCTTTATAGTCCAATACAATTAAATTCTCAAGAACACTTTGTTCAGTGCTTTGTAACTATGAACGAGATATGAATTTACCACCTATAAACTGAGACAAAAAACAATTCCAAAACAGGGAACATCCTGCATTACAGGCCGTAAGACAAAAGGACAAGGTCGGTGGACAAAATCGTGGTCTTCATTTGTTGGGGCGAAAAAGAAGTGCTTCTGGAAAACTACTTGCAAAAGCATCACCTTTTGCAAGTAGTCTGCCACCACCTTAGTGCTTCCTACTCAACTTTTTTCATTAAAAGAGGTATCTTAACATATACCGTTCTAACTTTTGACTTTCAACGCACACATCTACACTCACCTAGCGTTTTTAATGAGAATTTTAAATACACAAAAATATGATAAAATACACAAATAGCTTCATAATAAAACATTACAATCTGGAGGTATAAATATGAAAATCTAACTGAAAGCAAAGCTACAGTGAGAGTAAGTGAACTACTTCTAATACTCTCATGGCTAACTTCTCAAGTCAGATTTACTTTTCCACCCCAAAACTTTGGAGCTCGTGTGACCTGGTATATACCCTAAAGACTGGCAACACCGACAAAAGAAATTGACCACTATCGTAGAGATGCCTTGATGCTATTACCTGGTCCATTCACTAATTTGGGTTCCCGAGCATTCAGCATTTTCCCTATTTGTCGTGCCATCAGTGTTTTGCCCGTCCCTGAAATAAAAAAAAAAGGAAAACAGTATTAATCATTTAACTTTAACGGCATAAGAAACGTACTATAGAAGCTCTCACTGTAATGCCCTAATTAGCCATTTTATCAGTGTAAAACTCCCTTAAAACTAATATAAGATGACATTTTGTACTGTTCCACGTAGCTATGACTGGTAAATTTCAGCTCTAAATTGTCTTAGTCCTAAACGTTCCAACTTTTACGTAAAATGATTCTTTAAGTTTTTATTTAATAATAATTAATCTCTGTACAAATTATTATTTAAATTACCAGTTAAAGTTTACAAATGGATAGCAATGGTAATTTACAAATGGATAGCAATGGCAGTTTACTAATGGATAGCAATGGTAGTTTATTAATGGATAGCAATGGTAGTTTACTAATGGATAGCAATAGTAGTTTACTGATGCATAGCAATGGTAGTTTACTAATGGATAGCAATGGTAGTTTANTAATACTCTCATGGCTAACTTCTCAAGTCAGATTTACTTTTCCACCTCAAAACTTTGGAGCTCCTGTGACCTAGTATATACCCTAAAGACTTGCAACACCGACAAAAGAAATTGACCACTATCGTAGAGATGCCTTGATGCTATTACCTGGTCCATTCACTAATTTGGGTTCCCGAGCATTCAGCATTTTCCCTATTTGTCGTGCCATCAGTGTTTTGCCCGTCCCTGAAATAAAAAAAAAAGGAAAACAGTATTAATCATTTAACTTTAACGGCATAAGAAATGTACTATAGAAGCTCTCACTGTAATGCCCTAATTAGCCATTTTATCAGTGTAAAACTCCCTTAAAACTAATATAAGATGACATTTTGTACTGTTCCACGTAGCTATGACTGGTAAATTTCAGCTCTAAATTGTCTTAGTCCTAAACGTTCCAACTTTTACGTAAAATGATTCTTTAAGTTTTTATTTAATAATAATTAATCTCTGTACAAATTATTATTTAAATTACCAGTTAAAACTTCAACTGCCAGTGTGCTTACTACTGATTACACGGGGTATGATGATTGAGCATGGCTTTTATGGTCTAATTACGATATGTAAAAACTTCCGGTTTCTTTCCTCTTTCCCCTTCCTTTTCTCCTATTAAATTCTCCTCTCTTTTCTCTCCAATGGTCTTATGTTACCACTTAGTAAGGTTATTTTGTCACCAAACCTTAATTTCTATAATGACGTCCTTAAAACATTCAATTTGAAATAAAAAAGTCATTAGATTTAAATAAAAATCAATTTGTGTAACAATAACGGGAAGGAGAGAGGTAGACTGGTGAATCAGGAAAACAAATGTCTAAAAAATTGGTAAAACTAATATTCAACCCAATAAATCTAATTCTTTAAAAAATAAAAATGTTGAAACGTCCGAACTTCAAAATACTAAACTAAGAGCAGTGTTAATAAAAAGGACTCCAAATTTAACCACTCTTTTACGTGGTTCACCCAAAGCAGAGGTAGACGCCACATTTGTAAGCGATGTATGTTACTGGACTTTCAAAAATATATTTTCACTATTCTTTATTTATCAACTTCAATTCGCTCTCATTCCAATTCAAACTTTACTTCCTTAACTAGTTTTAAGAACATCAACAGGCTATCTAGTTGCATTATAACAGATCTTAAGGTGTTTAATTTAAAGAAATCGTAGTTTGCCTTCCCTGCTGACTTTTTCTAGTTTTCTTACTAATGGATAGCAGTGGTAGTTTACCACTGGATAGCAATGGTAGTTTATTAATGGATACCAATGGTAATTTACAAATGGATAGCAATGGTAATTTACAAATGGATAGCAATGGCAGTTTACTAATGGATAGCAACGGTAGTTTACTAATGGATAGCAATGGTAGTTTACAAATGGATAGCAATGGTAATTTACAAATGGATAGCAATGGCAGTTTACTAATGGATAGCAATGGTAGTTTATTAATGGATAGCAATGGTAGTTTACTAATGGATAGCAATGGTAGTTTACTAATGGATAGCAATGGTAGTTTAATAATGGATAGCAATGGTAGTTTACTGATGCATAGCAATGGTAGTTTACTAATGGATAGCAATGGTAGTTTACTAATGGATAACAATGGTAGTTTACTAATGGATAGCAATGGTAGTTTATAAATGGATAGCAATGGTAATTTACAAATGGATAGCAATGGCAGTTTACTAATGGATAGCAATGGTAGTTTATTAATGGATAGCAATGGTAGTTTACTAATGGATAGCAAT
>RDPX01000145.1:1561537-1605653 GCA_003991215.1 Morbakka virulenta
GGTAGTTTACTAATGGATAGGAATGGCAGTTTACTAATGGATAGCAATGGCAGTTTACTAATGGATAGCAATGGCAGTTTACTAATGGATAGCAATGGTAGTTTATTAATGGATACCAATGGTAATTTACAAATGGATAGCAACGGTAGTTTACAAATGGATAGCAATGGTAGTTTACTAATGGATAGCAATGGTAGTTTACTGATGCATAGCAATGGTAGTTTCCTAATGGATAGCAATGGTAATTTACAAATAAATAGCAATGGTAGTTTACTAATGGATAGCAATGGTAGTTTATTGATGTATAGCAATGGTTGTTTACTGCAAGTCCGAGCAACTTGAAGAGAAGCCAAGATTTGAGACAATCATAAGAAATATTTCCCAGTGTTTAATTAACTAGATTAAAAATCAGCACCGTTTAATTGACTAGTAAAGGAGAGATTAGCACGGGCAAGGGCGACATCGAATTATTTGTAGCATACTGTCATTACTGTAACATCGCAAACTGATCATAAGTATGCAATTATAATTAATTAGCAATATGAGGAGAAGCAACCAAGCTATTAAATCAAATAACGAAATGTCAAACCCAACTCAGGCTGGTATAAGGCTGCCACCTCTTGCTTTCCCACTTGTATAGTACGCACGCTACGTTTATGTACTGACTATCAACATAAGCCGGCACTTATTGCCTCAATCAGCTCAAACACAATAAAGCAAGGGTGACCACATGCATCTACAAATGTGCCAGTTGAAATACTTTATCTCTTTAATAGGAAACTGTGTACGTGGTTGCGGGATTTAATATTCATCGATGGAAGATAAAAAAAGAAAATTATGTTGTGTTTAAATGAGGGTTTAAATCACCAGTAAATTACCTTCCATCACGTGCTGTACCCAAGAAAAAAACTGCTTTATTTTGCCAACTTATTAAAATTTGACTGCGGCGCTACATTTGTGGGGGTAATTTGTACAATTCACTCCCTCTACAAATTAGAAAAATTTAGAGCTCCGACCTCTTTGTCATGGAACTTAAAATCTACTCATTTCAATTTGTACTAAAATTTTATAGGTTTTATATTTATTATATTTATTTATTTTACTTACGTGTAATAAATAATACTTAATTATTTTTAGTGTTGCATTTTTTAGCTCTGCCACTAAAGAAGAACAGTAGGAGCAGCTGCATTGTATTTATTGTACATAATGTAAATAATGACTGGTGCTCTAATCTTGTATAAATATTTAATAATAATAATAATAATAATAATAATAATAATAATAATTTACCCTTTTTAATGTTGATATTACCTAGCTAAAAACGTTTTATTGATATACAACTTATCTCTTTTCTCCTTCCACTCTTACAAAACGTCTACTTCGCACGAATATTGCAAGAGCCGTTTCTCTTCATATAAACTGGTGAGTGGAGAAATTTCCTCCGAATGTCAAAGAGTGAATAAATAGCTTGCGCTTAAAATGATTTGTGTTCACTATTGTTTTAAGTCGAAGGATGTTATCTAATTCCTCCGAAAGTATTATTACAATTACAATCATACCTGGTGGTCCAAATAGGAGGATTCCTTTAACATGCTTTAGACCTGACGAAAAAATACAAATAATGGAAATATCATGGTGAAAGCATCAAACACCAGTCAGCTTTGTATAAGAAAACTACTTTTACTAAAATGCAAGCAAAATAAAATGTAACTTACACTCACATAAAAATAATAACCAAATGACTTTTACACATCAAAAATATATACTAATACAATATGTATTATATGTATATGTACTAATACAATGTACTAATACAAACACCTTTGTATGTATTAGTACATTAAGATACGCACAGTAGTGTTAATAACTGTACTAATATGTAACTCCAGTTTCATTGTACTAGAAATCAACAGCTTTTCTTTCTATCATTGTATTATGTTCTGTCATTCACGTTTCTTTTAAGAGTACCAAAATTTGGCATCAGGTTCAGATTTGCTTAAGGAACTACCACATCAAGGATCAAGCTATGCTTATTTGAAGTTATCAGTACGATTTTTTTTGTACTAGTGAGTTACCACACATCAAGGCAAAAAGCCACTCGAGGATGAGGATTTTACCTTACAGTTGGTTCTGGCGTTATTTTTCATAAGCATTTGTAAACTGGCAAGTGTAGCAATAATGTATCAAAGAAATCATTTTTTATAGTAACCATTTTTAAATCCCCTCTTTCCCCTGCAACCCATACTGGTAATAATTAGAACAAAATTGGCTAACAACTACAATGAGAAAATGCTGGCTTCTTCCACGCATCTCCATGGAAATTTGTGCTGTCGACTTGAAGTTGAAATGTATTGTGACGACAGCAAAATTTCAACTCCCAGCTCTTTTCTACCACTCTAGAAAACAGTGGCAATTCTTTGGATTTTTCTCTACTTAATGAATAGTAATGTTTTCAGGTCAACTCGAGATCAAGCTTAAAGTCTGTATCATGGTTGGTCACCGGTGTCTGCCTCATATCCATCAAAGCTGCACCAGAGCTGGAATCAATCGTTTTTCATCCCTCTTTGCAAAGTTCTCCTCCCAGTTTGGTCCGTACGAAATTACTAATCTTCTTTTAAGTGAATAAAATTGTTTCTTTACCACCTGTAGTCTAGAATCGGCAAAACTCACAGGCACTACCAGTGGGTTCCTTTTCGAAAACACCAAAAGCATGCTGTGTAAAACAATGTGATTCTTTGCAGTCTTTTTATCACAAAAATTCTGCCTTCGAATCTTAAGCTAAACGAAAATATGGCTCAACATAACAGGCTTAGTCCCTGTTTAATTCTGGAGTAAAATACCCCAACAGCCCAAATATGCTTATAAAAAACAACTTGATTCTGATAGGATGACAACAAATATATATTAATACAAAAATTTGAATAAGCTAAACAAAATTAGGCTCAGCATTACACTTTGCTTTATTAAATTTTGAGATCAAACTGAGCAGTAGGTGTTTCTTGTTTTTCTTAGCAATATCTCTCTTTAGATTTTTGGTTTTCACGCTCAACTCTATAATATTTTTCAAGCTAAAGCCCTACCGTATACATGTGTTGTTCTAATAGCTGTCCTAAGTCCGTTCACGATTACGAGCATAAATTTGCAAACTTTACGTATGCAAAGATACAAACCTAGCCACATCAAAGAAAAGCTACCAAAAGCTACATGTATGATATCGCAATCATCATAAAAGCAATAAAGAAATAGTGATAAATCAAGATATGCCAATTCCCTACGTTTCGTTGATAGGAAACCTGATAACACATGTTACAAGGTTTTATGCATGTAATAACATGCCACTGTCTAGTTCTGTTGACGATGTAGGCCACGTTCTTCTTGGGAATGTTCTGTTTTGTGTCATATAAAAATTTGGATGTTGTTGTTGAAGTGTTAAAAGGGAGTTTGGAAGGAATAAAAGCAAAATCGAACAGACTAGCACAAATAACACAGAAAAATGACTCATTGTAGATTGTAGGCCAAATATACTCGCAATAATTGTTTCATGACAAGCAAGAAAAGAACGTTACTTTAAGCCAGAAGACTATGGAAAATAAGTCATGCTTCATGACAGGGAAAGCTCATGTGAGGTACAAACATAGAGGGCAGTCACGTATGATGACAAAAATTGATTTGAGATTTTCGATGGTACTTAATAATTCTGACTTCCTTACAATGTAAAACCTTAATCGAGTAATACTGAATAACAATTTGCGAACATAATGTGAAAAGCTGATATAACCAGCCAAAAAAGCCATCTCTTCAATACTCTGTTCCATAGGTCAGGTCAACATCTAGGTGCAAAATGTACGGTAAGGTATTTCTAACCTAAATGCAAGTAAAGATCCAAATAGACCAACAGTCCGTGAGTTTAATACCTGAATTCGAAGCACTCGAAAGATAGTGTGGTGATTTTTATCTCACTTTTTCCATTGTTATTTATAGAAAGTGGGAAATTATTAACTTGTCGAGATTTAAATTCTGCTTTTTATTTTAATGAGGTATGATATAGAAAAGGGAATGCGCTAACATAGCTTATGATTATCAATGAGTACACCGTATATACCATAAAAAGGGTCAAAAATCGTGTCATTGGAAAGCGTACTGATAACGTGGGAACATAAATATTTCAAAAGAAAAGTAAACACGGTAAAAGAAATGTGTGTAAAATTCTCGGTTGCCTTTAACCTATCTCTAGGGGAGCACTTCATGGGAGTGGCATTTTTCTGATGGTAGCCTCGCTTAGATTAAAAGGGATGCGATCATGTGCGGGGTTGTTCTATATACCTTGGCAGTATTGGAGAGGATCAATAACAGAAAGAAATACGAGGTGGAGCGTTTGACTTCAGTCAAATTAAAGGGGGGGATTTGGAAACAACAGGCTGAAAGGATACAACTATTTTGTAAAAGTCATCTGGCCGATAATGTAGACCCGATGATTAGATAGAAGGGTACCATGCTATCAACGCCATAGATACTGGATCGAATCCAATTTAAAGCAATTCAAATATTCTTTTTCTTACTCCTGAAAGTGATACTCATCTGTTCCAATTCAGTGCAACGTAATAAATATCTCATTAAAATGATGAGTTTTTTTAATGTTCTCAGAATATAACAATAATCGAATTCAAGTGCTGTCAACCACCAAGGTCGAAATAAAAGTACGAGAAAATGTACTGCGTCCCCAAAACAATCACATAATTAAAATGATCGATATATGGATACCAATGGTAGTTTACAAATATATATATATATATATTTCTCCTTACCTAACTTATCCACTATTTCAGGTGGAAAAACTCTTGACGCGAACGCCCTTCGGAAAATAGCTGAGAATTCCTAGAAAAAAACAAATAGACTATTTTAACGAGAAAAATAGACCATATAATTTTACCTGTCTTGACTTATCGACAAGATTGCCTATTATTACTTATGAAATACAGAGCAGGCGAAGCTGTGAAGTTCATAAATTTGGATTTATGAACTTCTGTTTCCTTTTAACAGAGTCCCAATAAAAAATGATGGTCCATGGTATAAAAGGTTATTTTTCTATTACGTTTGAAAGCTACTCTATTGCAAAGGGGTACACGAAAAAAGGTAAATGAATATCTTAACCTTTCTCTCGATTCTCTAATTCAAAATCTCTAAAAACAAACTTCCTAGTCTTCTAAACTTGGCAGAGTTCATTTCGGGATGTAGCTGAGGCTCGAACCGATAACCTCTAACAACTTTGCAAGCTCACTCATCATTTGGTTACTATTGGTTACAGAATTTTTTCGAATAAAACCTAATGCATGAAATCTTTATCAACCCTAAGTAGCAGCTATTTCAACCTACAGTCGTGATGTATATAAGAAAAAAGTGGTGAAAACATATTTTTTTTAATTTATCACATTTTATCCTGCTGACTGAAAACGCAACAAAAAATGCTTAATTAATGGATTAAGGGTATGAAAAAATTTGAAACTTTTTTTCTTTTTATGACCCAATACACTTTTAAGTATGAAAAATGCGGGAGGGCTTTACTGGTGAGCGTAAGACTCTTATCCTCAAGTTGCCAATTAAAACGTAATTTATAGACTCCAGTTTTAGAGGTATTTTTTCTTTTGTTTTTAATAACAAGCGGCATTATCTTTAATTTGTTACATTTTGTAATTTACATTTTATCTTAATTTACTGTTTTTTAAGTAAACAGCAATACGCAAATGCCAAAATTAATATTACCATTCTTCCCTTCTTTCCTGTATGTTATAAATTCCGATTCTGGGCAGCAGACTTCATCATAGACAATGTAAAGTTAAAACAATCTATGCTCTCTTTAACATACTCAAGAAAAGAGATAAAAATATATTGAATTTACATAATCGTGTGCTATCAGAGGAGGGCACATTCTTGAAAAATTGGTTGCATATCCACTTACAAACAATAGGCTGAAGAGCAGAGTTCCACTTTCGAATCGCATGCACCCTTTAGCTTCCACCATAAACGATACAGCGTCTGTCAAATCTTGGGCTGCTGATGTGTGGAAACAGCGATGGAGTAATACAGACAACCAGCTTTCCCAATTTATTCCTGAACCTATGGTGAGACCTCTAGGACATGACCTGAAGTGTGAACAATGGGTGCTCTTAAATCGATTACGATCTGGATATGGATGATATGCCGATTTCATGCATAGAATTGGTCTAAGGGACAATCCATTTTGTCGTTGTGGTGAAATTCAATCCCATCAACACNTATTACGTTTGAAAGCTACTCTATTGCAAAGGGGTACACGAAAAGGGGTAAATGAATATCTTAACCTTTCTCTCGATTCTCTAATTCAAAATCTCTAAAAACAAACTTCCTAGTCTTCTAAACTTGGCAGAGTTCATTTCGGGATGTAGCTGAGGCTCGAACCGATAACCTCTAACAACTTTGCAAGCTCACTCATCATTTGGTTACTATTGGTTACAGAATTTTTTCGAATAAAACCTAATGCATGAAATCTTTATCAACCCTAAGTAGCAGCTATTTCAACCTACAGTCGTGATGTATATAAGAAAAAAGTGGTGAAAACATTTTTTTTAATTTATCACATTTTATCCTGCTGACTGAAAACGCAACAAAAAATGCTTAATTAATGGATTAAGGGTATAAAAAAAATTTGAAACTTTTTTTCTTTTCATGACCCAATACACTTTTAAGTATGAAAAATGCGGGAGGGCTTTACTGGTGAGCGTAAGACTCTTATCCTCAAGTTGCCAATTAAAACGTAATTTATAGACTCCAGTTTTAGAGGTATTTTTTCTTTTGTTTTTAATAACAAGCGGCATTATCTTTAATTTGTTACATTTTGTAATTTACATTTTATCTTAATTTACTGTTTTTTAAGTAAACAGCAATACGCAAATGCCAAAATTAATATTACCATTCTTCCCTTCTTTCCTGTATGTTATAAATTCCGATTCTGGGCAGCAGACTTCATCATAGACAATGTAAAGTTAAAACAATCTATGCTCTCTTTAACATACTCAAGAAAAGAGATAAAAATATATTGAATTTACATAATCGTGTGCTATCAGAGGAGGGCACATTCTTGAAAAATTGGTTGCATATCCACTTACAAACAATAGGCTGAAGAGCAGAGTTCCACTTTCGAATCGCATGCACCCTTTAGCTTCCACCATAAACGATACAGCGTCTGTCAAATCTTGGGCTGCTGATGTGTGGAAACAGCGATGGAGTAATACAGACAACCAGCTTTCCCAATTTATTCCTGAACCTATGGTGAGACCTCTAGGACATGACCTGAAGTGTGAACAATGGGTGCTCTTAAATCGATTACGATCTGGATATGGATGATATGCCGATTTCATGCATAGAATTGGTCTAAGGGACATTTCATTTTGTCGTTGTGGTGAAATTCAATCCCATCAACACGTATTGATTTGCCACCAGATATGTATTTGAGGTGGCATCAAAACGGTTGATGACGACTTCCGTTTGTGGCTCAGTGACAATGTCTTAGATATTTAGCTTTTTTTTGTTGATCATACCCATATATATATATATATGTATATATATATATATGTATATATATTCAATCTACAGACAGTACTGTTTCGCCCTTTGTGGGTTCATCAGTGCAGCACAGAGTTTATGAGACATAACTCTCAGGCCATGTTGCCGGAGCAAACACAGCTTAAGAAGTTATTGTGGGATCCTGTCAGAGTGCTCAAACTACGCATGCGCAGTGAGCTCCGCATTACGCAAACGACATATATATATAACATACTCACGAACAATTGCCTATAAAAATTTTTGTAAATCTCAATTATACCGCAGATGGTGATAACATCAGCGAATGCGCAATTTTTAAAAATAGGAGAGGCATTTTTATCTTCTTGAAAAGAATTCTTCTATTACGTGATCAGGGCTTTAAAGTAGACTGTGACGACATAACGTATTATCCACTTATTTTATATAATCCGCCTAAATAATATTCCATTACCCTTACCACTCATTAAAGTAGCATAAATTTTCCTTTTCTATTTCACTTTATCCTCCACATCTTAATACCGAACCTGCTTTTTATTTCTTTTAAATATCTTACAGTGTTCATCCTGTTTGCTTCCCTTGACACTCTCACTACACCTCCAAAATTACTTATATATATATATATATATATATATATATATATATATATACCATACTTTATTTATCGTTCTCTGCAGTCATCATGGAGGTGGCATCTGATGAGTGTTGCTGGGCAGCCACGTTGCGTAAATCATTTCCATTCCAAATGCCCGAAATGGTTGCGGGGTCATCGACTGATGATCCATGATTTCTGTAATTACCACCAGATCTCATTCTTTTATTATTAAATCTATCACAATTTTATTACTCTTCTTTGTCATTCATCTTGCCATATATATATATATATATATATGCATGCTCAGTTCAGTGCTCAGCTCAGGAAGCAAATTGCAATAATTGTGGAAAGTCGGGTCATTTTGCCTACATATTACTGCTCTTCCGTCTGCGGCTGTCTCAAGTTTGGTTGGAAATCAATCAGAGTACTCTGTTTTTGCCACATCACCAAGAAATCTCCGGAAGAAAGTGATTAAGGTTAAGATCAACTCTTTTCCTGAAGATACTTAATTGATAGTGGAAGCTCCAATAGCTTCCACTATCAATTAAGAGTCCTTACAACTGAAAATATTTCCTGCTATGTGCCTAACGCAGAGTCATCATTAAAAATACATTTTAATGGGTCTGTCAAAGTCCGTTTGTATCTTCCAAGACAACAATATATGATGTCATTTATTCTTTGTTTATCTTGAAAAAGTTCTTTTGGATTTCAAATACGTCGTTGTATTTATTTCCCATTAAGAGAATCTAAGTAACTAACTAACTAAATAGATACATGTCGGTTTTTATTTATGCTCTGTGAAAAAGATACAAAATTTGACTTACTTTGTCTAAGCCACCGATTCCCATCTTTGAAAAATCCCAATCTGGATTTATAATACTTGGCATTGCAGTCTTTCTACAGATAGCAAAATATATAGTCATTATACAAAGGATCTAATACATGGATCTGATATATGGATCTAGTAGATGGATCTAATAGATGGATCCAATACAATGTCATATGAGGGTTCAAATTAGTTACACATTTTTATTTATGTAATACGATATACACCCCAGACACCCTTCTACTTGTACGCGAGTTCGAAAAGCAAATCCTCTGAAATTAATAAAAAATACGTCTTTCTTGTCAAATTAGTTAATATTTCAGGAATATTAGAGGTTCTTAAGCGTTACTACATGTTAAAAATTTTGAAGAACTATATATATATGTAACAAAAATAAAATACAACACAAAAATCTCTAATTGAGTGAGATAAAATTCATTTTAGATGGGTTTGTCATATATGTTCTGTCCTCTACAAAGTGGCACCTGTCAATATTGGATATGGAGATACAGGTTATTCGGATTTAGATTTAGCAGGTTTCAATACCTCTGCTTTGTGTTGAGAAAAGCGTATACGCTATTTGATTGTTTACGTCAGTCATCCACAAAACGAAAGGGACTGGGCAAAACAATTTTTTACTTCTATGGTTACAAACTAACATTTGTATCTTCACATTTCGGCGTCTAACTTCACAAAGGTGCCAGCGAAATCGCTTTCAAACAAAATCAACGTGATTAGATTTGCGAAATTTAAACTATACCAAGAAACTATACCATGAATCGACTATTCAAACCATCCATTCATGCTAGCTTTTTCAAACAACAAAATCAAGCTTCCGGTTCAAAAGAAACAATTTCAAAGTTTTCTATATAATAATAACAGTAATAAAAATAAGAACAATGTTTATACAGTGTAAATCACTTCAACAGAGTGTGAATTGGCAAAATTAAAAACACTAATTCCTGCTATACTTATTCTATTTATAAATACTGTGAAAACGACTCCAAGCTTAGAAAGGCGAAGTCCAATGACTTCTCAACTTCTCCAATAAATAAAAGTTATCGTTGACATATATATATATACATATATATATACATATATATAGTAATATTAGTAAAGTATACCAATGTTCACTAAGAGTGCTCAATGTTTCCAGAGCGTTTCATGTTTCAGTTTCATGTATTCTTAACAATCTTCAAACTGCAGTTTGAAGATTGTTAAGAAAACATGAAACTAGTAGTAACTGCTAAATTTGTCTAGTTATTTTGTATACTATACTGGATTTATATATATATATATATATAAATTTCATCAAAGCACGTAGTCATCTTTAAAAGTATATATATATATATTCACATAAACATTTAGTACACTTCACTGTGTTTAAGGTTCTCCCTTAACTGCTTTTATTTTCTTACTCCTCGATAACCAACAATTGTTTCTCTAAATCTTCCGTGTGTTTTGAATTTTATTTTTGTTGAAATATTCAAAATAACATTAGTTTTACTTCTAAAAACAAAAATTGCCTGGTTGTAAATAAAAGAAAATTGTTTTATAGTTTGATATTTTCAAATAAAGGCTGAAAGTGCAGCACGATTTTTGTTTTTAAAAAAGGAACGATGAGGCTGTAAATTTATTTCTTTAATCCTGTGATGTGTGAAAAAATTTGTTGTTACTGTGTCCGATCATACATCATTTTGCTGCTTCTTGTAAAATTATTTTTAATTCTGTAATGTTGCCTTCTGGTTTTATCTACCTCAGTACAACTTTCTATACTTCTATCAAAGCTGTCTTAACTATTTTCTGTCCAACCCTTTCCTTTCCCAAGGTACATAAATCAGTACCATCAGCCTTGGGGTGACTGGTTGAATTAATAAAGGATAGAAGTGGAGACTATCACTGTTTTTTGGGGTAATAGTTGTAGCTTTGACGGTTATCATAGTTATTGATATCATCATCATCATCATCATCATCATCATCAGTACTACTATGATATGGTTGCATATAATGATATGGTGAAGGGCTAGCACTGATATCTCAGGTGGTAAAGCAGGTGGCCATGATTGCCATAGGCACTGGTTCAAATCCAGTTCAGTGTACACACGTTTCATTTTTCATTTAAATCACTCTAAATAACAATACAAACACATTCAAAAAAAGCTCGGCCGCTTTTTCATAACGATTGGTCGATTTCTCAAGAATGTTACCCATTAACTCAGAATCGAGTCAACTTAACGATTCTTTGATTTCTTAGGAATATTAACAATTCATTTGGAATTGCACACAGCTAACTATGAATTGGTTTCTGTAGAATTTTAATGATTCGTACAGGGTGGACAATTCAAACGATTCTTTGGTAAAAACTATGTGAATCTACCTTTCTTGAACCAGTTTGTAAACGATGAATCGAAAAGGCACAGACAGTACTATTACCTACCACATTCTGAGCTATAACTAAAGATCGTTATACTTTCTGTTGGTTCATTTCCTTGTCTAACTTTCTTTGTCTTCCTTGCGTTTTTGTTAATAATAATAATAATGGAATTGTTAAACAAGACAGAGCTTCTGCTCATATATGCTTAACTAAAAGGTGAAACGCTGTTTAATAAAACCTCTTTACACTTTAAAAAAAATTAACTGGAATTTACATCGTTCCCTTGCTCACTGAGCAATATTTGAAGTAAAAAAATAAAGGAAATAAATGCAGAGTGTGGATAATATAAAGGTTCAATAAATGGCATTAAGTCGAATAATTAAATCTATGCTAATAATTACGATATACGAAAATGAATTCACAATGCACCTGCTTCGACATTTTCTGTGCTATTGATGTGGCCAAATCTCCGCTGACATAAAACAACTTCTAATCAGTAACTATAGATAAAAACATATACAGTAGACATCTGGCGAGGAACAGAAAAGGCAGTGTAAACTGTTGAGTATCCTTCATTAAAGGNATTTTCTGTCCAACCCTTTCCTTTCCCAAGGTACATAAATCAGTACCATCAGCCTTGGGGTGACTGGTTGAATTAATAAAGGATAGAAGTGGAGACTATCACTGTTTTTTGGGGTAATAGTTGTAGCTTTGACGGTTATCATAGTTATTGATATCATCATCATCATCATCATCATCATCATCAGTACTACTATGATATGGTTGCATATAATGATATGGTGAAGGGCTAGCACTGATATCTCAGGTGGTAAAGCAGGTGGCCATGATTGCCATAGGCACTGGTTCAAATCCAGTTCAGTGTACACACGTTTCATTTTTCATTTAAATCACTCTAAATAACAATACAAACACATTCAAAAAAAGCTCGGCCGCTTTTTCATAACGATTGGTCGATTTCTCAAGAATGTTACCCATTAACTCAGAATCGAGTCAACTTAACGATTCTTTGATTTCTTAGGAATATTAACAATTCATTTGGAATTGCACACAGCTAACTATGAATTGGTTTCTGTAGAATTTTAATGATTCGTACAGGGTGGACAATTCAAACGATTCTTTGGTAAAAACTATGTGAATCTACCTTTCTTGAACCAGTTTGTAAACGATGAATCGAAAAGGCACAGACAGTACTATTACCTACCACATTCTGAGCTATAACTAAAGATCGTTATACTTTCTGTTGGTTCATTTCCTTGTCTAACTTTCTTTGTCTTCCTTGCGTTTTTGTTAATAATAATTGTTAAACAAGACAGAGCTTCTGCTCATATATGCTTAACTAAAAGGTGAAACGCTGTTTAATAAAACCTCTTTACACTTTAAAAAAAATTAACTGGAATTTACATCGTTCCCTTGCTCACTGAGCAATATTTGAAGTAAAAAAATAAAGGAAATAAATGCAGAGTGTGGATAATATAAAGGTTCAATAAATGGCATTAAGTCGAATAATTAAATCTATGCTAATAATTACGATATACGAAAATGAATTCACAATGCACCTGCTTCGACATTTTCTGTGCTATTGATGTGGCCAAATCTCCGCTGACATAAAACAACTTCTAATCAGTAACTATAGATAAAAACATATACAGTAGACATCTGGCGAGGAACAGAAAAGGCAGTGTAAACTGTTGAGTATCCTTCATTAAAGGATACTCAAGAATAAATCAAAATATAAAGGAAGAGAACAAATTAAGCATATACTTGAACAAGTAAAAATTCGTTATGATAAAGCATACCATCATAAATAAGCCCACTGCGTGGATTACATAGTATTTGCTAGAGGACGAAGACTTACCCTTTCGACTTTCCGGTCAGGCTTATAGGAGAATCCTGCAAAGAAAAAGGACCTAATTAAAGAAATTGAGGGGTAAAAGGCTTAATAAAAGCCCTGCATAGAATGCAACATTATCAACATTTTCTGAGCTATCTTTTTTGCTGCCCATATATAGTCATAAATTTTACCTTTGTCTTGCTTTTCATATTCCTGGAAAGTTGCTGTCCTAGTTTTTAAGAATGCAGGAAATCCATTTTACCCTTTCAGATATCGACCTTTTTGGCATTAGTAAGCTCTTGCAACATTCAACACGTTACTGTTGGAAATGTTGCAGAGTCTGTATGTTGATGTTAAGTACAGGATCTTGCTAGTGATCTTTTGAAAGTAATCAGGAAACGCACCAATTGGTTTATATTATAGTAATTCAAATATTTTATAAAGCTCAACATATAAGTGTATTGGGCACTTCTAGTTTCTTGGGTATCGACTTATTCTTTTACAAAAATATATTATTTTATTCATTATTTATTTATTTATTTAAGAGCTTGTCAATGCAGGATTAAAGTCATTTTACAATAAATGCTAGATTTTCTTGCACTTCATTTTGTCACCATACCAAAACTACATTGCAATTTAAGTAGTGGATGGGGAAAAAAAGCAAATAAAAATGAACTGGCTTTCTTACCTCCGCCTTTTCAAATACAATCTGAGTATTTGACATCAGTATACCTCTTTTGACCTATAATTTTACAAGAAACAGAAGTGAGCATATTCAGAATACAGAAACTTGCTGTATCACAAGTTCAAATTATATTAAGGTATAACATGTTTAAAGATGGGTGGCAGGCTGACCAAGGTAATGGTTACCTGGCAACCATAAGGGTTTTATATCTACACTTAGAATCAAGTCAACAAGGGAACCTGGGGAGAAATTCCTCAGTGGTGCAGCCTGCCATTACAAGGCAGCAAAAAATATTAATGTGGGATACCGCTGTGCAACAATCAAATTCCACCGGTTCAGCATAAAATTAAACAAATCACGATTTTACATTTGGTACGGGTATGGCGCACAGCTTATATAAAAGTGATCAAAATTATTGTGTTTTTTAAAAATAATATAATGATGCATTTGCATTCAAATGCGACAACGTTGGGAGAGCATTGGGCTAATTTTTTCCATTTAACAACCACAAGCATCGATTGTGCCTGACGAAAAACACTACATATGCGGTGTGTTGTAAGATCCGATATAAAACATACACTAAAAAAGAATTGCTTTTTTTATGATGGTTAAAAAACTGTTGTCTAACTAGAAGGTATGGACTTAAGTACATTAAAAACATAACAATTGAAGTCGATTTACCGATATCGATTCTTTACTTGAACTTCCACCACCAATAGCTGCTTGCAGATCAGCAACTGAAACGCAACACGCATAAAAATAATATGAACTCAAGCAAACTAAGTCTGTAAATAACACAGACATATACAAAGTTTATCCATCCATCAATCCACCCATTCAGCTATCCAAGTATACATGTGATGTATGTATGTATGTATGTATGAATGTATGTATGTTTATGTGCATGTATATATTTATGAATCTACGTATGTAGGTATATATATATATATTTATCTACCTATATCATTTTTTCTATATATTTAAGTACTAAAACATACAAGGATGTATGCACTCACTCCTACATAAATCACGTCATTGATCTTCTTTGATCTACTTTGAGCCAGAAATTTCTCAAATTTTAGTTGCTTTATGGCTTTGTTACTACCAAAGCACATACCTTTACTTATTGTCGCTCCGTTTTTCTTTTCTCCACTTGCTCTCTTCTCTTAAATATTTCCATAGTAACCCAAATGACGCATGCTGCTATCACACTACAATTTACTACAGTAATTGGACCCCCCCCCCCTCACACACACACACACAAAATACGGAACAAAAAACATTACTGTCCTCTGTAGCAGTAACAAAAAAAAAGGAAGAATTAGAAATTTTGGGTATAAAAAATGGTGCGATAAGTAATAACTTTGATCTGATTCTTAAAAATAATATCAGTATAAAGACCTCTTTTTTTCCTCCTGGCTTTACCAATTTGTAACGTAATAAAAAATTTCACATCTACCTGCAGGTTAGAAACAGTACAGCAGGTTTGGAGAGTGATATAATAGCTATAAGAAAAAAATTAAATCGCACCGAAACAGACTAAATTCTTATTCTTCTCCTTTCGGCCTTGGTCAAACATTATGTCGGGTCAGCCGCTCGACACGTCCTTCTCCACTCTCCTCAATCTTGCCACATTCCATTTGTTGCCCCAACGCTCTTCATGTCTCTTTCGACCACATCCTTCTAGCGGAGCCTCTGCCTTCCTCTAATTTTCTTCCCTTTCACCTTTGCCATTAGTGACTTTCTCATTGTACTCTGTTTCCTCATTCGCATTACATGCCCTAACTACCTCAGTCTTGCCTCTCTTGCCTTTTCTTTGATGTTCACCACCTTTGCGAATTTCCTGATATCCTCGTTCATCCGATGTCCCATTAGAGATATGTTGCAGATCCACCCAAGCATTCTCATTTCTGTGCTCTCGAGTAGCCGTTCCTCAGCTCTCCTCAATGTCAAAGCCTCCATGCCATACAAAAGAACTGGTCTGATCACAGTCTTATAAATCTTCAATTTGAACTTAATTGCCATCCTTTTGTCACATACTACACCACTACTACTGAAATAGACTAAATTAAACTGGATCAAATGCAGTAATTAATATTAGATTAAGACGATTTAAAGAAATAAAAACACAGCACATTTTATTGACACATTAATAAACACACAATCGTATTTAGGCGACCAAAAAGATTCCCAATCCTACCTTCAAGACTTTTTACTGTCAGCATAAGAAGGGGTTTTCCTTCGAATGAAAACACCAGCTAAAAAACAAACAAACAGAATACAAAAAGACAAATGTAACGGGGTATACAAATTATTTTAATAACAACTAGTCAACTCATTAGTACTTAAACATTAACAGTCCAAAAAAAAGGTACAAAGCCATCTGGTACCCTTTGTGGGCTTATTTTAATTTGTTCACCCCAAACATCGCTTGGACCCACTATAGTGTCGGAGATTATTTGTCTTATTTAATTTTTTTTTTCTTTGTACTTTTTAATCATAAAACTTACTGATTTCTTTCCTCTCCCAATCCTATCTATAAATACATGCACATACTTTGCAGTATGCCATTTATAACTACAACACGAACTGTGCGCGGTACATCAAAGGGTATGGCGGAACCACGAACCTATTGCATCATAATTTAACCACTAGATCACTACTGCACTAAATTTCCATATAAATTGTAAAAAAAGCCTGGTATGCCTTGTCGCAGCCTCTATGTCCAAACAGCTCCCTTGCCTTAATACTACAGATAACAATAAAAATAAGTAGACCGAGAACTGCCTTGCCAGCTATCTTCCAATCATTAAAACTGTAAGATACAACGCATATGTTTCGTCTTGTTAAAACACGATACGTTCTGGTATTCCAAAACGTATCATTACAATAAAATATAACAACATGCGAGCTTTCCAGATGAACGCTTAATCGAATGCTCAATATTAGCTTAAGGGATGGGATCCCAAACTCATCCTTACGAGAAATGGTGGCAAGATGAAAATGCATTTCCAGGAGATGTCTCTTTCTCATAATAGGATCTGGTATTTTAAAATGTAGTATAACAATATGACAAGATGGCAGTTTACCAGATAAACTCTTACTTCGAGTCTTTGGTATTCGCTAACAAGCTGGGGTCGAAAATTCATCGTACGAGAAAGTGTGGGAGGATAGAAATGCGTTTTTTGCCTACAAAGCAATAATTGTTTTACCAATTCGATTTGTTTTTCTCCGAATGCTGACTGTTTTCAGTATTTTAATGTAGACGATTGAAGAAAAAAATTGGGTTGGTATTTCCAAAGAAAATGTTCTTTAATCCTTGTTCAATACTGACAAAGAATTACAGTGTTAACAAAAAAAAATATTTCACAGCTTAGTATGCAAAACGTATTTTATAAATTTTCAACTTTCTATCGCAATACTATCATTTTGGTTCAGTCATACGTCATACTTAACCGTTTGATTAGCAGAGGTGGCAAATCTCTTTATTTATTTATTTAGTCATTTATCTATCTATTTATTTTGTTATACCCATATTAACAGCCTTAAAAATTCACCTTGGAATAACATTTAGAAGTTGTATGGGTAAACTTGACAAGAAAAACCAAAATACAAAATAATGTAATACCACACACCAACATTTACTAATATTGTCACTTGAAAAAAATATTAAGATACAAACCATTTGTCCCAAGGTAAATGGTAATGATTGATAAAATACAGTAAACTCCGCAGCCATTTTATCTGTATCATAGTGGTCACTGGAAGGTCTGTATAAATAAGTACAAAAACTGAACTTGAAAAAGTATCTGGAATATACTTGAGCAGGGGGCATACTCAAATTATCAAGTAAAATGGCGTTTGTGAAGAATGCTTGACTGCAATTTCTAATCAAAATCATTACCAGAAAAATTTAAAACAACTTATGCAGGGTTCTTGATTTTGCTTCTTTAATCATAATATCACAGTTTAAAGATCTACTGCTATAGAGTTTAATAACTATGCAGTCATATATATAAATATATATATATCCCATTTCCGTGTATTAATAACATGAAGTATTCTATAGGTAAAACAGAGCATTATACACAAGGTAAAACATAAAAAATATGCAATAGAATTCCGACTAGTAGTTTCACGATATTTGGCTTATAATCCCAGTATCGTGAAACTACCAAACGTAATAATATTTCTCATTTTTCGTGTTTAACCTTTTGCATAGAAATTTATGGTGTATTACCAGGTGTAAAAAACCCTCAGCTACAAGAATAAATCTTTTACAGTGGTCAGGATAAGAAATATAATAGTGATTGTTGGAACAAAAATGACGCAGAACGCAGGAATCATAAGATGCAATTATAACCAGAATAATATACTTACAGATCAAAACACTAATATATAGGCATGCTCTCGGTACTAGATATTTTACGATGATGATAATGAATATAATGATAATGAATATCACGATAAAAATGATGACGACAGTAACGGCGATAATAGTATCAATTATGACATTTTTTGAAGGTATGAAATAATCATTTTCAATATGCAAAGAAATCGCTGCTGGTACATTGCTACATTTACTTATCAACATTCCATTCGCCTCAAATGACGAACAAAACATGAACATACCCACGTTCAATATATAATGGATTTTCGTATCTATCTCTTTTTTCTCTTCTCTTGTCGACTTTGCGAATGCTCTTGTTGGGTCAGCTGCTCAGCTGAGTATGTTCCATTTTTCCTATCCTTTGATATCTTCCACTGTTCCTTACACTTTCCACATACCTCTCTTAATAACAGCCTTCTACTGATACGTCTGTATTTTCATGCTTTCTGTTGAATGGCACTTTCTTTTCAGACTTGTCACACACCACAAAATCTGGCTCGTTAGCAAGATTGGCTTTGGGGTTGGTCGGCAAATTACTTTTTTACATTTACATTTTACTAAGAAGAAAAGGTTAGGCTGGTTTGAACATGTAAATAGAAGGGAAAGTGAAATTGTGGATCTCCTTAAAAACAATAGTCAGAACTGAATCGTCGTAGCACGAGAGCATATCTGCTAAATCCAGAGCGATACCCAAAAGATTATCACGTGAGAAAATGTTGCGAATAAGAAATGTGCAAAGGCCTCTGGGTACGCAATTACGGCAACTCATTTTCTTAAACAAAAGCTTAAAAAATGTAGGGCGTTCTCAATATTTTCAATTTGTTCTCGGCTTAATATAGGTTTTATTGTTGCTAGAGAATCGGTTAAACCTGCTTTGAAGCCAAATCAAACTGGCCCTAGATTGTGATTCATCTCACAAAACGAGTTAATTACATTTCTTCCAATGTCAAGGCTTGCAAAAAATTTTATGCATGTAGCTTTCTGAAGAGAATCGTTATGTAATGTAACTCTAATTATTTAAAATACACATGGGTCTACACACTCTTCCTGTCCTTATGCCTCTGTCTGCCTGGCTTTCTCTCTCTCTCTCTCTCTCTCTCTCTCTCTCTCTCTCTTTCTTGGAGAAAAAACAATTCTTTTTTTTTCTCCAAGAAAGTTTTACAAAGAGTAAGAAGATAAATTATGGGTGATTGAATTAATATTGACAGCTAAGTTTTCATTTCTACTCGACGTTTTTTTGTTATTAGAGACCACCTTTTATATAAGTCAAGGGTGAAACCACGATGAAGTTAAGAAAAATTGGAGAAAGGGACTTTGGTAAGAAAACTTCGAATTCTTCTTTAGGAAAAAATCTAGTTGATCACAGGGCTCAGCAAATATTAAAATGCATTTACGTTAATGACAGTAACAGACCAGTAAAGTCTTTTTGTTTTAATATCATCTCTGTTTTAAAAAACCCACATTTCTGGACGGAAATATAGAAAAAGTTCCAACAGTGCCGAAAAGGACATTATTTTTACTTAATCAAATTCAGCCCTGACTACGAAATCCCATAATACTTCTGTTATTGTTGTTTAATCTACTCACAATTAAACCAGTCGTACGCTACGTTTTAAAGTTTCGACATTAGCAGAAATTCCTTTCAATTCATTAAATTTAGTTGTATCTCTGAGCTTCCATTACAATATTCTTTTTAAGTAAGCATATTTTTATTTTTATGTTATTTCGAAAATTGTCTGATAGTGACAACATATTCTTGAAGTTTTTGAGTAAGAACAGTAAACTTTGTTGCTTTTAGCATTACTCTAATTAGACTATAGTACGCTGTCGGTATAGAACTGACGTTTTCACAGGTTCAGAAATGTTATATATATNTTTCTCTGTCTGTATATCTCTCTTGTTCTCTCTCTCTCTCTCTCTCTCTCTCTCTCTCTCTCTCTCTCTCTCTCTCTCTCTCTCTCTCTCTCTCTCTCTCTCTCTCTCTCTCTCTCTTTCTCTCTCTCTCTCTCTCCATTTCCTTCTTCTTTCTCTTTCCCTTCTTTGGCTACCTCTTTCTTTAATTTTCTTCATTTTATCTGAAAATAACTTCATGCTCAGCAATAGCAGTCTTTCAGGAAAAGGTGACCCTAATCCAAAAAATTATCATTAATGTGTAACGGATACAAGTAGAACAACAACGAAAACGTTTCTAGAAGACATGTATTTTGGTAAATTCCATACTGGCAATCAATATTATAATGAACCAATGACACTACCCTCGTGATACAACTATTAAACTTGAGCAGAATCTACGTCCCAATACAACACGGGTACCAGTAATGAAATTATCTTACTTTCTTTTATTCAAGAATTCTGTTTCAACCGTCATTGAACCAAGCAGCGACGTCCTCTTATCAAAATAATAGGGTCTCACTAAAAAAAAAGACACACACCAAAAAATTAAAAAAAACCCACAATGAAATACACAAGTATCAACCACCCTTATGCAATCATTTTTTTTCTCTCTCTCTCTTATAGATATATATATATATATATATATATATGTATGTATCTATGTATGTATGTATCTATGTATGTATGTATGTATGTATGTATGTACTGGTATATGTATGTAAGAATGCTAACACATGAAAATGCAGCGATCTAATTCAAATTCATTAGTGCAACAAAAAGTATATGTTTTTTTCTAAAGTATTTCAAACCAATTAAAATAAGTTTTGTAGGTATTATCCAATGGATGTGGCACCACAGAGCATGAAACTCTAAATAAAAACAAAGCTGTTCCCGCTATGTATTTATTTATTCATGATAAGAGTGCAGTCCCACTACATACAAAGATTAATGACATAACTCAATACACTAACTTGTGTAAATTTTTAAAGCTTTCAGCCTTTAGTAGCAACTTAAAAGTTAACCAGTGCATTAAACACAAGAAGCCTGAATTTTCATTGTTATCCAAACAGTCTTTACTGAAATCCAACTTACAAGTGCTCTTTTTTTATACATATATGTCCTTATTGATTTACTTATTTATATTTCTATTCATTTGTCTATCTATTTATTTAATGATCTATTTATTTATTTATGTAATTATTTATTTATTCATTTATTTATTTATCTATTTATTTATTCATTCATTTATCTATTTTTGTATTTATTGACTTGTCTACTTATTTATTTATTGATTGATTTAATCATCTATTTATCTATTTTTTTTAAATTTATTACAAACTATTTTTAAAGACTAAACCATTAAAATATGTTGGTTATATACTCTGAAATAAAGTCATGCCTATTACTGTAATCTGGGCAAATATTATAAAATGTGCAGAGGTTACTACTAAATTTCAACTACCAAAATAAAAAATCATACAAAGCTCACTCCCTTAAAAATATCCTTTTCTTTCCTTACTTTGTAAAATTAAAGTAAAACCTGGTTGGCAAATAACTCAGCATTACCACCACCTCAAAAGAACTACTTTTTATCACAAACCTCCAGTTAGACAGCAACAGATGTTAACTTATGCTAGCTAAGAAATTCAAATGTTTCACGTGTATATGAAAACAAAAGATATCTCTTTTGCAAGCTTCTGGATTTACAAACAAAGCTACTCCCCCAAGTGACTGCAGGGATTAAATCTGACATAAAATATACCATGTTAAAAGTTATCTTGTATGAGATAATTTGAAAACTTACTAGGCATTCTGTGTGTAGATCTACAAGGAATATACATATATGTATGCACAGATGGATAATGAAACCTATGTACATAATAAAACACAAAGTTTTTACTCTGTGCACTGACATTTTATAAACTCAGATCATTACCAATTTCTTGTAGAGAATTTAATAAGGGCCATTTTTCAAGTTACAAAACATGACTTACTAACCTTTGACAGGAGTCTGCAGTGGTATTGATGTCCATTTTCTCTACAGGAATAAAATGATAAAAGTGTTATTCCTTTACAAAGTATACAAGAAAAAACAACAAAAGTACAATACACTCTTGTCTACCCAAAATACAAACACAACAGTGTTACAAAACAGTATCAAACCAAAACTTGCCCTTTTTGAAAACAAAAGTGATATCTGATTTCTGTCAGGTCTTTGCAATAGATTGTTCTTGTGCTTATGGCTTGGTGTCAACAAGGCCCATCAAACTTGAAGGAGTTAGCATAGAATTCTGCCTGCAAAGCTTTCTCAGGTTGCAAAGGAAGTGACTTGTTTATAGCTCTAGTGTCTCAAATCACAAAAAGAATTAGTACATATCATAAAAGACTAGCTCTCATGCCAAGTCTTAATAATTGCCATATTTCTTAGTCTATTTACCTGTCTTATGGTTGTCCAGCCTCAAATACATGGTCATGCTTCAATGTAAAGCAAGTAATTAATACTTTTCTGTTTCCATGAAGGCTTTTAGTACATGCTTACCTCACTTATTCTATAAGTCAAAGCCATACTAAGACACATATCCCAATGGATTTAACAGCAAACCCNTTACTAACCTTTGACAGGAGTCTGCAGTGGTATTGATGTCCATTTTCTCTACAGGAATAAAATGATAAAAGTGTTATTCCTTTACAAAGTATACAAGAAAAAACAACAAAAGTACAATACACTCTTGTCTACCCAAAATACAAACACAACAGTGTTACAAAACAGTATCAAACCAAAACTTGCCCTTTTTGAAAACAAAAGTGATATCTGATTTCTGTCAGGTCTTTGCAATAGATTGTTCTTGTGCTTATGGCTTGGTGTCAACAAGGCCCATCAAACTTGAAGGAGTTAGCATAGAATTCTGCCTGCAAAGCTTTCTCAGGTTGCAAAGGAAGTGACTTGTTTATAGCTCTAGTGTCTCAAATCACAAAAAGAATTAGTACATATCATAAAAGACTAGCTCTCATGCCAAGTCTTAATAATTGCCATATTTCTTAGTCTATTTACCTGTCTTATGGTTGTCCAGCCTCAAATACATGGTCATGCTTCAATGTAAAGCAAGTAATTAATACTTTTCTGTTTCCATGAAGGCTTTTAGTACATGCTTACCTCACTTATTCTATAAGTCAAAGCCATACTAAGACACATATCCCAATGGATTTAACAGCAAACCCAATCTTGTGTTCTCTTGTACTCCTTTTGGTCATATTTAAATTCTGCAAGAACTGTTGTCTTATGTTTTTTAATCTTATTTTTGACATTATTTATTTGATTGGTTTCTCTTAAAGCAATTTAAACAAGAATTACAGTTTTCTTTACAAGAGTTCGATTTTTTAGCCCTACCTATTTTTCTGTTCAAGCATTGTTACTTACCTTACTATCATGTCATCCTTCTTTACACACACACACACACATATACTCTCTCTCTCTCTCTCTCTCTCTCTCTCTCTATATATATATATATATATATATATATATATATATATATATATATATATATATATATATGTGTGTGTGTCTGTGTGTCTCTCTCTGTCTCTGTCTGTCTGTCCCTCTCTCTCAAACACACACACACACACACACACCATGTTCCTCAATTAGAGCTCTGAAAATAATGCTCCAATCCAGTAGTAGCCAGTCCTGTAATTTCATGCAATCCTCAGCTTCCATCTTTTACCTTCCCTTAAAATATACATAAATGGTCAATATTACATTGTGGATAGAGTGCATTGTGTGTGCACATTGATTTTCCTGTGCTTCGGTAAAAATTTGGTTTATTCTTCAGATGTTTAATTCAGGAATGGAGTTGAGTAGTGTAGTAATGATAAAGCCCAGATATTCATTTCTCTGATAAATTTCCAACCATTAGGATTTGTTTCCAAATTGTTTTTTCTGTTGTTGTTGTTTTAGGTATGCTTCCATCACCTTATCATTCATTTCCACTTCCTCAATTTGATTAGCCTTTAAAGTCCTTAAAAACATTTGGTTACACACCTACCCATACTTCCTTCATGACTGTATTATTAACCAGAAAGTTGTATTCCATCTGATTTGACCATATTTCCACTCTTCATACAGACCACTGCACATTTTTCCATGATAAATTCTATGTAGATATCAATATTAAATACAAGCATTGTTATTACCAATGACTCTAATCCTGTCTTCAAACTTTGCATACAGCTTGATATCATTCAAGAATAATGATTAATATTCTATTCATTGCTTGAAAACTCGTAACACATCTATGAACAGATCATAAACAACAGTATCTGAGAAATAACAGAGTATAGCAAAAAGTGAGTTTCCTTGCAAAACTTCCAGTTTGAGTTTTACTTTCCAATGGGCCATGTTACCACTGCTATTGTAAGTGTGCAAGTCATTTCAAGTAATGATCTGTCTATGAATTGCAGTTAGGAGTTGGTTGCTACATAGTATCATAATCATATACTACATTTAAAGAACTTCAGTGAAATGCTTCCTCTGGTTCAAATAGCAGCTCTGAGCTTAAGTCTTAGCAGATGTACTCAATAAATAGTATACAAAAACATCCACTAGNTATATATATATATATATATATATATATATATATATATATATATATATATATATGTGTGTGTGTCTGTGTGTCTCTCTCTGTCTCTGTCTGTCTGTCCCTCTCTCTCAAACACACACACACACACACACACCATGTTCCTCAATTAGAGCTCTGAAAATAATGCTCCAATCCAGTAGTAGCCAGTCCTGTAATTTCATGCAATCCTCAGCTTCCATCTTTTACCTTCCCTTAAAATATACATAAATGGTCAATATTACATTGTGGATAGAGTGCATTGTGTGTGCACATTGATTTTCCTGTGCTTCGGTAAAAATTTGGTTTATTCTTCAGATGTTTAATTCAGGAATGGAGTTGAGTAGTGTAGTAATGATAAAGCCCAGATATTCATTTCTCTGATAAATTTCCAACCATTAGGATTTGTTTCCAAATTGTTTTTTCTGTTGTTGTTGTTTTAGGTATGCTTCCATCACCTTATCATTCATTTCCACTTCCTCAATTTGATTAGCCTTTAAAGTCCTTAAAAACATTTGGTTACACACCTACCCATACTTCCTTCATGACTGTATTATTAACCAGAAAGTTGTATTCCATCTGATTTGACCATATTTCCACTCTTCATACAGACCACTGCACATTTTTCCATGATAAATTCTATGTAGATATCAATATTAAATACAAGCATTGTTATTACCAATGACTCTAATCCTGTCTTCAAACTTTGCATACAGCTTGATATCATTCAAGAATAATGATTAATATTCTATTCATTGCTTGAAAACTCGTAACACATCTATGAACAGATCATAAACAACAGTATCTGAGAAAAAACGGAGTATAGCAAAAAGTGAGTTTCCTTGCAAAACTTCCAGTTTGATTTTTACTTTCCAATGGGCTATGTTACCACTGCTATTGTAAGTGTGCAAGTCATTTCAAGTAATGATCTGTCTATGAATTGCAGTTAGGAGTTGGTTGCTACATAGTATCATAATCATATACTACATTTAAAGAACTTCAGTGAAATGCTTCCTCTGGTTCAAATAGCAGCTCTGAGCTTAAGTCTTAGCAGATGTACTCAATAAATAGTATACAAAAACATCCACTAGCTTTAGGCTTCTTATACAAAATAAAGGAATTTCATATTTGGAGCACTTCCTATCTAAAAGGTGGTGCAGATGTTAGGTTGTGCCACATTATATTTATGTGCAGATCTGTAGCAGTGTAAGCAATGCCAAATTGGAGTACTGCAGGAAACATGGCTGGTACTTTGGGATTTCACATTTTATGATCAGAACAGTCAATTAAATCAGTAAAAACATGATGACTTGGAGTAACAACATCTAATGATGACTAGCAAATGGTCAATAATGGTTGACAACAGTAAACAATGGAGAGTAAACAATATTTATATCTTCCAGATGAAAACTTCACTTCCAAGCTGTCTGATCAAAAGGAGAGTGGTAAGTGAGGTTATAAAGGCTGTGCCATGGCCTCAATAAAAAATTGCAGGAAAATGGTATGTAGCCAACTTTTACTAATTTAGTAGTGAAAGTATACTGGTAATGAATATCTAGTCTAGAAAAACTATTATTATGTACGATACTTACTAAGAGAAACATGTTTCAATTGGCAAACATACTATCATTCCCTAATGCTAATCCAAGTTTGGTAAACCATATTGATATTGACCACAGGTGGAAATATATTGTCTCTGTGTGTAAACCTAACATTACTTGATACCGAGTTGACATTTACCTATGCAGGGCTGTCACCTAACAGGTCACCCTGCAGAAAACCTGGGACTAAATAATCCTTAAAGCACCAATTAAAGTCTTACCCCAGATCTTAAAAGAAAGAAAAGTTTTTCAGTACTAACCAGAGTTAATTACTAAATCAATTCTACTTTGAAATCACTAATTGGTGACTAAGTCATATATGAGTGGTCCAGTTCTTAATCTATCTATTTAATGCATTTTGAATATTTGGTTTTTTTTAATGCAAAACTGTGTCACTTTTTAAGTGCTTACTATGTACAAACAAAATGAAGTGGAAAAAAACAACTTATTAATGTAGTTGGAACAGTATATGCAAAAGGTTATGATTTGAATTTCATTTCAACTCATAAAGATAATACCAGGACAGAAATTAAGTAATGAAGGACAAATAAGGGTTTTAAGAATCTGGCAGCTTTGCAGAAAAAACTACATTTGTATGCAATTTTTTAAAAATTGTTTGAAAACCATTTGGAAACAAACAAATAAATTCAAGAATAAAATAAACAAATGAATAAATATCTAAATAAATAAATACAAAAAGTTAAATTTCCAAATAGATTTCTACATACTAAACTCAAAATTATCCATTACAAAAAGCTATTCATACCTGAATTCCATTGAATCCAATTTCTCCCTGTTTCAGACCTGGTGTTGGTCTAATCCCAAACACAAATTCTCTTCCTTCAAAGACAATTGCAATGTTCCTATGGAAAAAAACATCTAATTTGTTTTACTTTTTGACATCACCCTCTTCCCCCCAAATAAAAAGAATATGAGATTAAGTAATAAATGATAAAACTGCTTAAATAGGAGAATACATCAATGCAATCCTATGTTTAATAAAGAAAAAATCCTATCAAGTGTCAGCCAGTTAATTCTGCACTAACCTAAAAAAAGAATAAAGGTTTCTTCAGAACCATAAAAGTCAATAATACAACACTAACTAACATGCTTTAAATGGCAATAAAAATCATTGACAAGCACAAATACATTTTCATCTTGTCTTGTAGTATTTATCATCACACAAAAAATTATACAAAATGAAGTAAAGTCCAGTCTCTGATATATTCAATAACAGTTATAAGACAATTTGATGTAGATATCAAAACATATATGCTTTGAAATCTTAGAAAGATTGTTTTACAGTTTCTAGATGATTGGTTTGCCATCACCTATCAGAAATAAAAGTATTTGTAATCCAGTATAATGCACCACAAGCTGAGTTTAGGCTGAAATTTCTCATCAGAACTTATCTATAAGCTTTAATAAACTTAGAACTAACATTTGTATGCTCAAAGATGTCTGTAAGTGTCAACATCTAAAGTGGTTAAGTTAATACAACTGACCAGTAAACATCAATAACAACAATGATAATTAAAACAATAATAACAAAAAATACAATAGAACACTCGTATAACACACCAGTTTATTTTAATCCACAATTGAAAGAATGGCATGCCCTTTAAAAGTTAATTGCTTTATTACCAAAAACATTTTTCAGATCAATGGCTTTAATGAGAAAACAAATTTATAACAGGCATTACATAAATATACGAGCAGCATCATAATAGTACCAAAAAAAAATATTATACATGGTGTACCTGGCATTGCAAAAAGTGAAAGCAATATTGCACCAAACTGGGTTTGAAAGCTTTTCAAATTTTCTACAGTACCAAATCTTTTCTATCTACATTATTTTCATATAAATCTTTACTTTATCTAAGAAACCATCTGCAATGGAATTTGAATTACATAAAGCAATAAGCCTATCAGCCATCCAGCAAAGCTACTTTTTAAAGTGATTTTACTTTAAAAGAGATCAAAGACAAAACCAGAAATATCAAAAACACAGTTTTGATTGACTGAAGACAATTGCATGGGAAATGGAATTTTCACACTCAATACAGTAATACAATGATGTTTAGAAATGAAGTTGTAAAGACATACGAAACAACAATTTCAAAAAATCCTAGTAAAATTACTGCAAAACAGTTTTACATTTTGGCACAAACAGTTAAAATTTAAAGTTACCTGTGTCAAAGAAGACAGTGATATTATTTCTGACATCTTGGTGCACAAAACAGATAGAACAATAGTATTAATTACCAAACCTATGCTACCATACATCCATATTCTATAATATTTGTTGTGTTAGACATACACAAGTCAAAGGGAGCCATGCCATTGACATTATTTTTCCAAAATTGCTTTGAAGTCAAATTCCATGCTACTAGTGAAAATTCTAAGAAAAGACTGCAGGTTGTTATCAGTCAGTTGACACCTTTGTTTTGGTTTTCCAATCTTTACTGTTGAGAAAGTTTGACCACACATATATGTGAATTCAAAGAGCACAATCATTTTCTTCACAAAACATTTCAGTGATGAAAACTTATCTTCAGAGTGTCAACAAAAAATTTTTATAACCACCATTCATTAAAGTTTCATTCTATGTTAACTGAGACTACATATTAATCAGTTTCATCTGTCAATAATTGGGTGTCTTAATGCAGTCAAAGAAAAAGCTGCAGCTATCAAAACTAAAGTATTTCTCCAGTGTGCATAACTTGAAAACATAATAATTTTATTTAATTTGCAAACACACTTTTACCCTCAGTTCACATAACCCTCAATGGGCCATTGAGAATTATGCGATTAAATCTTGTACATTAAGTCAAGACAAAGGCCAGTTTTATCAAAAAATCATGAGATAAAATCGCAAAGATAGATTTGTTGTGATTCTTTCCTAAAGACTGACAATGCTTAGGCTAATTTTTTGAATAACCTATTGTGCTTTGGTAATTATTTAACGATTTCAGTCGACGATGTGGTACAGTTTAGTCACTGAGCTTATTAACTTCCTGTTTTCCATGATCAGCATAACTTTATGCTTGTTTGTAAGACCCTTTAATGAGGTTACTAAGTCAAACACTAAAAGCAATTAAAAGGATGCTGCAAAATGATTATCATTCCGACATTCCTAGCTAATTTATTTTACTCTATCATTAGAGTTCGTGTGGGGGTAGGGTTACAGTCGAAGGCTATGGAGCAGTAATACTAAGATATGGCTTTAATTCAATGGTTAGTGGTGACATTACGATGCATATAAATTGACTTACTTGACTTTATCGTAATCTAAATCACCAGGATAGCCACAGATGATGTTCTTCAGTGAGAGTTCCTCAGTTGGGCATTTTGCCACTTTTCGAATCGTGGCCTCGGCCTGCATATCTCCCAGTGGTTGACAGTACCAATGAGCTTTCCTTTCAGATCAGTAATGACATTTAATTGAATTCCATACTTTATGATGAGGTAAGAACAGAAGGAAATATTACAAACGTAAACTTTTATTCCGTTTTGTCCCAAAAACTACATATTTCAAATCTGAAATAACAATGCACGATTGCAATTTGTGTTTTTAACCTCGTTTCAATGTAAAAGTTGCCATGTTGACAGCCTCTCTTCAAGATGAAAAATAGTTTCAACAAAACAAGACCAGGAACTTCAGAGGCAAGGAACGCACAACCCTTCCAACCACCCTGGTAAGAGATTTAGATCGGTTCCATACCAAAACAATATCTCCAGTATGTGACCACACATACCGCAAGCGCTCAATTTTCAAACTACGAACATTAGAAGATCTGGAAACAATCAGACAACTAGCCCAGGACAGAAATAACTGACTCAAGCTTTCAGAGAGGATAGTGAAGGCGGCACAAGCGGAAGTGGCCGTCGCCATTTCAGTGGATGTCCATTAATCAATGAATGAAAACAAGACATTTAATTTTGCTGTGATAACCAAAGTAACACAATTAAAAAGTTTTCTTTAAAGTAACTTGCTTTTAAAAGCTCGATAATTTTATTGTTAAAATAGTTAAACAAAGAACAGTAGTTTTTATTGAACGTGTTTGCTTTCCTGTTGCATTTGACAATTTATGTACTATTTTTTTGTTTCAGAACCGAAAGAAAGAGAATAACACAGAAATTAAAATTTGGTGGAAGTAATAAATGACGTCTTAAATGCCGGTCCAGAGTCAAAATTGCCAAAGATGACATACGAATCTGACGATAAACTGCATCCAGAGAAGCTTTGAGAGTCATTGCTACTTCAGTAAACGACATCCCTGCACATAAATCTGCGTCGTAAGTATAATCCTACTTGTTATTTCTGTAACTGTGTTGGCTTGCTAATCACGTTTTTAGCCTCTATTCTATTGTATCTTCAATTGTCGAATACTAAAATGATTAACTTAGTCTGAAAGGGAATGCGCTAGAGTTTCATACGAAGGTGGGATACTTCCAGATGCACTTCGAGGTTATCTTTCTTGACATCAGCTATTCACAAATGTATCAGGTAGACAATTGCCTTAATGCCTGAGTTATTACTTATCACCAGAGGTGAAACATGATTGGTTTCCATTTCAGCAGCATTCTAGCTGACAGGAGTACAAAACAGAACTAATAAGACTAAAAAAACATGATATGTTGATAGCTATGCTGAAAAGAGGCTGAAATACTGAAACTATTGTGTTGTGTATTGTGTGTGAAACTACTCTTACTTCATCTAGATCAAAGAATACATATGCGCGACAAAAAAGTTTTGTTTGTGAGTTTAAAAGATACAATATCTTGTCAATGCAAATGCTACCGCGAAAGCTATTTTCCCCACTCTTTAACCATCTTTTCTTGCAAATATGACTGGACAAAATCTTTGGATTGTGACCATTCTGTAGACAGTAGATGCAATTTCTCATGATTAGTCAATGCTTCCTTTGTTTATGGTACCAATATCATCAGGATCCGGTATCTCTGGAGTAATAGTACGACCAGACGGTACTTGATCATGTATGGATACAAGAGAAATTGACGCTAGTATTGGCCAGCTTTTTAACTGCGAATAAAAAATATATTGTGAATANAGTCGACTATGTGGTACAGCTTAGTCACTGAGCTTATTAACTTCCTGTTTTCCATGATCAGCATAACTTTATGCTTGTTTGTAAGACCCTTTAATGAGGTTACTAAGTCAAACACTAAAAGCAATTAAAAGGATGCTGCAAAATGATTATCATTCCGACATTCCTAGCTAATTTATTTTACTCTATCATTAGAGTTCGTGTGGGGGTAGGGTTACAGTCGAAGGCTATGGAGCAGTAATACTAAGATATGGCTTTAATTCAATGGTTAGTGGTGACATTACAATGAATATAAATTGACTTACTTGACTTTATCGTAATCTAAATCACCAGGATAGCCACAGATGATGTTCTTCAGTGAGAGTTCCTCAGTTGGGCATTTTGCCACTTTTCGAATCGTGGCCTCGGCCTGCATATCTCCCAGTGGTTGACAGTACCAATGAGCTTTGCTTTCAGATCAGTAATGACATTTAATTGAATTCCATACTTTATGATGAGGTAAGAACAGAAGGAAATATTACAAACGTAAACTTTTATTCCGTTTTGTCCAAAAAACTACATATTTCAAATCTGAAATAACAATGCACTATTGCAATTTGTGTTTTTAACCTCGTTTCAATGTAAAAGTTGCCATGTTGACAGCCTCTCTTCAAGATGAAAAATACCTTCAACAAAACAAGACAAGGAACTTCAGAGGCAAGGAACGCACAACCCTTCCAACCACCCTGGTAAGAGATTTAGATCGGTTCCATACCAAAACAATATCTCCAGTATGTGATCACACATACCGCAAGCGCTCAATTTTCAAACTACGAACATTAGAAGATCTGGAAACAATCAGACAACTAGCCCAGGACAGAAATAACTGACTCAAGCTTTCAGAGAGGATAGTGAAGGCGGCACAAGCGGAAGTGGCCGTCGCCATTTCAGTGGATGTCCATTAATCAATGAATGAAAACAAGACATTTAATTTTGCTGTGATAACCAAAGTAACACAATTAAAAAGTTTTCTTTAAAGTAACTTGCTTTTAAAAGCTCGATAATTTTATTGTTAAAATAGTTAAACAAAGAACAGTAGTTTTTATTGAACGTGTTTGCTTTCCTGTTGCTTTTGACAATTTATGTACTATTTTTTTGTTTCAGAACCGAAAGAAAGAGAATAACACAGAAATTAAAATTTGGTGGAAGTAATAAATGACGTCTTAAATGCCGGTCCAGAGTCAAAATTGCCAAAGATGACATACGAATCTGACGATAAACTGCATCCAGAGAAGCTTTGAGAGTCATTGCTACTTCAGTAAACGACATCCCTGCACATAAATCTGCGTCGTAAGTATAATCCTACTTGTTATTTCTGTAACTGTGTTGGCTTGCTAATCACGTTTTTAGCCTCTATTCTGTTGTATCTTCAATTGTCGAATACTAAAATGATTAACTTAGTCTGAAAGGGAACGCGCTAGAGTTTCATACGAAGGTGGGATACTTCCAGATGCACTTCTAGGTTATCTTTCTTGACATCAGCTATTCACAAATGTATCAGGTAGACAATTGCCTTAATGCCTGAGTTATTACTTATCACCAGAGGTGAAACATGATTGGTTTCCATTTCAGCAGCATTCTAGCTGACAGGAGTACAAAACAGAACTAATAAGACTAAAAAAACATGATATGTTGATAGCTATGCTGAAAAGAGGCTGAAATACTGAAACTATTGTGTTGTGTATTGTGTGTGAAACTACTCTTACTTCATCTAGATCAAAGAATACATATGCGCGACAAAAAAGTTTTGTTTGTGAGTTTAAAAGATACAATATCTTGTCAATGCAAATGCTACCGCAAAAGCTATTTTCCCCACTCTTTAACCATCTTTTCTTGCAAATATGACTGGACAAAATCTTTGGATTGTGACCATTCTGTAGACAGTAGATGCAATTTCTCATGATTAGTCAATGCTTCCTTTGTTTATGGTACCAATATCATCAGGATCCGGTATCTCTGGAGTAATAGTACGACCAGACGGTACTTGATCATGTATGGATACAAGAGAAATTGACGCTAGTATTGGCCAGCTTTTTAACTGCGAATAAAAAATATATTGTGAATACGTCCGAAAGAAAAGTAGCCTATTATGGAAAAGAAAGATGTAATACATTGTGAATCTGGAAGGAAAACATTTAGCTATGTTCAATCAACTTTGAGTTTAAAGTGAACATCAACACATAGCAATTTCGCAAAATCATAGCTACTTATTTCAGTTACTGGCCCTGCTTACCAGCGTTTTTTAAAGTTAAGTGTCAACTTGGAGAAATTCCATATTGATATGTTTGACCAACCATGTTCTTTTTTCTTTGTAATATCCACAGGAATCACTTTTTAACTCTTTTTATTGAAGGCTGCTGGCCACTCCGTGAAATGTAAACTTGTTGTCAAAGCTGAAGCTGAGAAAATCACTTCAGATGTCGAACAAACAAAACTATGCACCGTACTTAAATGGAAGTGAAAAGAGACAGTCTCGACGTGTTTGCTTGAACTAGACATTAGACAATCGCACCTTTGGCAAGAAGAAAGAGCCTCTTTCTGAAAGTAGCACTGACAGTAAAGCCAATCCAAAATGAAGCGTGTCTAACAGATAGTTGCCATTAAACTGATATCAGTCACGTAATTANATATTGATATGTTTGACCAACCATGTTCTTTTTTCTTTGTAATATCCACAGGAATCACTTTTTAACTCTTTTTATTGAAGGCTGCTGGCCACTCCGTGAAATGTAAACTTGTTGTCAAAGCTGAAGCTGAGAAAATCACTTCAGATGTCGAACAAACAAAACTATGCACCGTACTTAAATGGAAGTGAAAAGAGACAGTCTCGACGTGTTTGCTTGAACTAGACATTGGACAATCGCACCTTTGGCAAGAAGAAAGAGCCTCTTTCTGAAAGTAGCACTGACAGTAAAGCCAATCCAAAATGAAGCGTGTCTAACAGATAGTTGCCATTAAACTGATATCAGTCACGTAATTACTTAAGCAATCTTGCATTATTCAGCATCTCAGGGAATGCTGCGCTCATATTATCACACCTATGCAAACATGTTGAGTAGGGTTAATCGCATATTTTTACTACTTGGCTTTATTGACTTCAACCCAACCAAACAGCAGTGTTGAAAAAGTTTTTATATTTATTTATTTAACACCAGTCCTGTTATGAAAAGCTCCCATGTTTTAGTCTAGAACGTTTAATTAGCAAAATTTCACCAGAAATTCTTTTTTTGTCACCCGTACTTACAAGGTTATTGTGAACTGCCTATTTTCTTTCATTTACTTAGTTAGTTCAATGCAAATGTCAATTTTTTCAATGTAATTTTAAAATTAAAGCTTTATTTTTTAGCACTTATCACTTATTTTTTGTTGGGTTTTTTTCCTATCCTTTCCCTCGACTGCCTTCATCGAGTTGCAAAATTCTAACATTAAAAGTTATATGAATCTGTACTGACCAACATCTTTAAACAAGCTCGCTCCCCTTTACATAATTACACCAAAATCTGTCGTGGTCAGTTGAGCTTGGACAAAAGCCTAAACTACAAGAGTTTTGTTGGAATACACAGTCGAGATATTGAACTCAAGAGACCCATTAGTATTTGACACGCAAAAGGATACAAAATAAACTGTTAGGGGAAGACAAAAGAAAAAACGTAAAATTAAGAGGTAAGAGTTGGCAGAGTTACCAATAGACTCAATATGGGAGCCTTAAGAAAGATCTAAGAGAAGAAGATAAACCGTTACTCAGACAATTCGGAAGAATAGAATCAAATTTAAAAAGCAGCTAGGTAGCCAAACACTGATCTTTACACAACTTTGGGACCAACACCAACCACTAATAGCTAATTTACTTGCCCATCCACCTTGCTGTACATCAGAAATATCTCTCTCCAATTGCTTTCAAAAAATCTTTATCTAAGTAAAAAAATCGCCACTTAATTTCACCCTCTAAGACACTATCTTTGTTACATGACGCAACCAAACGAATGGTTGGAGAGAAACCGGAACAATCAATGGACGTCTAAGCAATTATAAGCAGTGTTTGAGTTATTTATAAGCAATTATAAGATGTTATTTATAAATCACTTGCTTTTTTAAAAAATCCTGTGCATACTAAATAACATCGCTATGTCAGAAATCTAGTTGGCTGATTGTGATACGAATAGAAGAATACTATAGTTGACGCAGTGACTGTAAGCGCAAATGGAAAGAGACGACGCATTTGTTTTTGCTGTCCTTTTGACTCTCTACTTAGATTAGGAGCACCATTATAATACAGGAAAATTAGCTTTTTTCCCAAGGCTCCTGGAAATACTTTATAATGCTCCAAAGTTTTAAATAAAAAATGGTTAGGCCATCATTAGATTAATCTTTAGACGCATCAACAAGGCCAAGTAAATGATCTTCACTGTTGCTGAATCGCTGGTACCATCCATCATTATATAAAAAATCTGCATTTATTCACTTGATTAAATAATATATTCTCAATCTCTTTCAAAAGAGACTTGATCATTTGGATTTATGGGTCATGAGATGTGAAGGTGGTACGTTCTTTATCTACAAATGCACATAATTCTTGACAGTATTCTTCCAAAACGTCTATAACGTCCAGAAAAGTCTTTTTACTTCCCAAATATTCCGTAGAATGCAAAATATGGTGCTCAAAGTTACAGTAGAGGAAAACATCAACATAATTTTTCATTATGGCATAGTACCGGTATGCATTTTTCTTGTGCTTTGTGATTTCTCTTTGTCTAGGTTCATCTAGCGTATTGCCAACATCCGAGTTCCCCAATAACTTGTAATTTAGCCCATTGCCTAAGTGATTTTCAGTAGCTTGGTGGCAGGTGGCATCAAAGGTTTTCTCTGCACAAATTGCAAGCAGAGGGCTGTACAAAGCAAATGCTTCTGGAATTAAAAAGTAACAGTTAACTGAAATGTGTCCCTTATGCTTTGGCCCACGGAAGCCTCGTAGAGTAACGGGATTATTAAATGAGTCTAACCCTCTTTTTTGTTAGGTTCCCTTTTTTGAAAAAATGAGTGATGAAACTTTTTAATTTTACCACTCATATTTTCCTATTTTTTATTCGTCTTTCAAAACCCCCGCCTGCCAAGCTTTCCGTTATGTAGCTTTTAAACGCAAATAATGTGCAACTAACTAACAGGGCAGCAGAAGAGACTAATGCAGCTGTGAATGTTTCACCCCAAAAATATGACTAAGTGTTTTGGACCCAAAAATATGAGTAGGTAACTCCAAACCATAGAAAATAAAAAGTTGAAAATTTCAACTGGAAAAGCTGTTGGCACTTGCTTTTTACTAAAACTAAGGTTGAGTAAAAGAATTTTTTTTAAAGTATAGGAAAGCAATTCTTTCACAGAAATTGCAATTTATGTAGATTTTCCATGTTGAGATGGCTATTTATAGAAAATTATCTCTTTTTTTTCAATTTTTGACATATTTCAACGGAATGTCTGAGGAAGCTACAAAGTGCGGAGCTATTAAAATAGAAAAAGGTCAATATGACAACATTTTCCCTGCTAAGTTGTCAAGAAAACCATCCCCACCCCACCTAAAAATATTGATTACAAATCCAAACGTTTCTGATCACCTCTAACTTTGCATCTTGTAAATGTATTTTTTTCCTTAAGGCTCGTAGCCCAAATAAAGCCGTCAACTTATTACAGATTTTTGAAACCAAACAATTGATCACTTTTCTGCCATACTGGTCGCTTAAACATATGGCAACCCTTATTGAATTACACTAATTGAAATTATATACATTTTAGGAAGGAAAGATCCTGATTACAAAAGTAAGATCTGTTCGTAGATCTTGTAATCTCTTTTGATGGAAACCAGTAGACAATAGGCTTTTAATGCTATTACATGGTGAAACTCTTCCTCTCCGCGTGATGCCTGTATGCCAGACTTTTCTTCTAAAAGATATAGCATAGTACCCACAAAGTAATGAAAACTATTGTTTTTTCATTACTTTATGCAAAGCTGCATAAGGAACTTAACAGATGGAGAATTACACTTGAAAGTAGGAGGTTATCGATCAGTGCAAAGAAGACAAACTATTTATTAATAGAAATACATAGTGACCAGCAAGCTACAATAGAGATGGAAGTAGATAGCAAAAAACGAGGGAGAGAGCTAAAATACGTAAGATGGATATTGGTAGAGGAAATAGAAATGGAAAGAGAGGTCAATTTTTGTATTGAAGTTGGCTGACATAATTGGAGAACGATATCAGGTGTAACCTGGAATATCGTAGTTCGTGTAAAATTCAAAAGGAAAATAGACAAAAATGTAGTTTGGTCCAACACGATATACGCCTTAGAAGCTCCATCCTTTAAGAAATAGTGGAAAGGAGAATTGATGAAGTGAAAATAAAGATGTTGAGATGAAAGTGCGGTGTATTGAGACTGCATAAGATAAGAAATGAATATATAAAAGGTACGGCTAAAGTGACTGAAATATCAAAAAGATACAAGAGTCAAGGCTGAAATGGCATGGTCATCTTTTTGGAAGGAATGTTAAATAACTTGTGAAAAGAAAAGTATTTGGGCTAGATATTGAAGAAAATAGAGATAAAGAAAGGTCTAAAATCAGATGGGAGGATTGCATTAACACTGATCTAAAAGAAAAGCTAACAAATGGAAAAAATGAAACAATAAGTATACTTTGAAAAGGCTAATGAGAAATGGAGACCCCGTCATAGGGTAGGACTAAAGGAGGACTGGGAAGTCAATATAGACACTTAACAGCTAATAGCAATTTGAAATAGGCGTTTCTATGAACAGGAAAGAACGTTTAATAATGCTGGGTACTTTTTGTGAAAGCATATTTTATGGAAAGGATAGGAAAAATTATGAATGGACTAATACTAATGGACATTTAGTGGCAATAGTGCTCTTCAATACCTCTGTTGCACGTTGGTTCAGATATAGCAAATATACCCTACTTATTAAAATGTCAACATGGTGCAGGTCTTCAAGTAAAACAGCTAACAGCCACTGTTGTCATTCTTGTTCTTCTTATTTTCATTCTATTGAAAATATATACCGTCAAAATACATATTGAGACTGCAGATAGATTGAAATCAAAATTGCACTTTGAAACCAATCTAACAAGTTTGTTAAAGTGTATCAAAATTTATCCTCATTATTGAAATGGCTATATGTTGAAACATACCTTATTACAGTTAACAGTCACTGTTGCCATTCTTGTTCTTATTCTTACAATTGTGTCGAAAAGGGGAAGGTCTAGATGCATATTAAGATAACATATATATATATATATATGTGAAAATTAAAATTGTACGTTGTAAGTAACTACGCAATATCATCGGAATGTAACAACCTATGTCTTTACTATTGAAATTGTAAAACATTTCTTTATGCATAAGAAAAGCCGTATATTGTATAGGAAATAACAACTGAGAACATACGTTTTGTATGCTTTTGTACTTTTTCAAAATAATTTTTCATTATTTAGTGCAAAAAGATGCAAAAATATTTATGGAAATATAAAAGAAAAGAGGGGGTATGTTACACTACCTGTAAAAGACTCTTAGTTTGCGTGCGAAATGAGCAATCAACAAAAATTGATTATTTTAAAGACAGCAGGCATGAAGAATATTAATCAAAACACTATTTACAAGGGATCTTTTAACAACAGGAAAGGCCCTTCAAGCAGATACTAGTCTCGTACAGATGCTGCAGGAAATGAAACTGAGACCTACACCATTGTGATGTTTGCCACCAGCGGTCTTCTCACAACTTCTGGAATATAATGGCTGATAATAGAAAGAGAGCGAATGATGTAAAGCTTAACTTATGTATCCAAATCCTGAAACTTCAAGTTAATTAGATAGAATTAGTTGGAAAATATATCAAGGTTGATGAAAAAATATTTTCTGGTAGGGTTCTTTTAGAACATTGGGCGGTTCGGATAATTTAAAATACTATTTCGACATTATTTAAAAAATGCGTTGTGTTCTTACTATTTTTGTATGAAATTATATAATCTGCATCAAAAATATATTGTTATGAAATTGTATATTATAAGCATAAACATTATGCAAATGAGTTTTTAATATAACTAATAGGTTTTGTATTACAAATAATAAGTGGCACAAAAGATAAGATCTTCTGCTTCCCAATGATTTAGAAGACCTTAACTATAATGTTATTATTTAGATTCAGTTTTCTTATGATTTATCAAGCTACTGCTTTTAGAAGCCTTTTTTAAAGAAATTGGAACTATAAGAAATAATGTGCCTTGTATATCCGTAAGTATCTTTTTACGTCAACAGGAATCAGTTACTGATTCCAATAAATTGTTCAACCGATTTATCAAATCTTCCTTTTGGGTAACAGGAACACCAGTGTCTTCTAAAATGTTTGATGTTATCTACAAAAGAAGAGCACAGAAAGTAGTTCGGTAAGTATAGTGAAAAACTGTGATAAAATGGCAATGTAACTGTTTAAGAGAAAAAAATTCTATGTTCCATTGTGAGTAGTTATTAAACCCATGTCATGGTGCAAACATTAGCTTCTTTCCTTTCAAATTTTCTTTTTTTTTAAACATGAAATGTATATTATTCTGAAAAAAATACGAGAATATTAAACATGATCATAACAGAAAGGATAATCAGCCCTGTGAAGTAACAGTAAAGATGTTGTTATACTGGGTTCAGAGCTGGATTAAGCCTTCGTGGGGTCAGACCCACTGATGAAACTGGGTGCCACTCTTGTCATCTCAAGTATGTGAAAAAGTCAAAATAGTGCAGAGAATTTATTTTATCATATTGATATTATGTTATCACACCATAAAAAAATTACAAATTAAATGTCCTTTTTCTTGATTTGTTGGTAATGAAGAAACCAGCGATAATTGGAAAGAATGTCTTTCTGTAGATGTTTAGATTTGATGTCAGACAGAGGCTGTTTGTTCGCCCTTGACCCATTTCGTTTTGTATTCGTTTCAGATTACTGAAGCCTCGTTTTCCTGAAAAAATAAGACACTGCGTGAGTAACACAAATTCTTAGGAGGGTAAAGATATTGGGAACTGATGTCATCCATTAGTGTTTAGAATGATATCAACGTTGAAGACAGCATCCATTTAGCCAGGTTCATCTTTTTAAAAGGATTTTCAATTCCCATTATTCATCTCACTCTGTTTTGAAATTTCTTCATTAATCGAATAAAACTGTGTTGCACTCTTTACAGATTCGTTGTTATAACTGCCCCAAAAGTGGAAAACAATTTGACAAAAATTCAATCTCCAATAAACGAACTAAACATTACAAGCTTCAATTCGAAACCATTAATGTCAGGTCGGCGTCACTGATGTTTTGCCAATTTCCTTTGCCCTTGAAACTAATAGGCTCAGAATTTTTTTTCTAAGCCCCACCAATTCGTCGAACTTGTCAGCATCATTTTGTATTTCCACTAAAACCCTTTTAAGAACAAAAATTTTGAATCGTTTTGGTTTACAGAATCTTGTTCACTATGATAGCTCACTGCAAAATACATTTTCAAACTTCCGTGTTATTTCCCTTTCCAATTTCTTAACTGATTTAATGATATAATTTGTTTCTGCTTAAATTTCTCTCTAAGAGAAAAGGTATCTTGTGATCTGAGTTAGAAAATCAACGTGCACATCATAATTAGCATCCAAGCTATTCACTGAATCTGTGTATGCTGATAAGCGGATGTTGACCAGCCTTTTCTGAACCCCTTCATCTCTTTTGTTTCCCAATGTTTCAGTGAAAATGCTTCATTTGTAAGTAGATGTTGACAAGACATGCTAAAGTTTCCAAACAACGCTGAAGAAACTTAGAGCGAATAAACAAGATTCAGCTTTAGCACGTCCTGGAAGATGTAAGGTCGAAAAGGATCCTGGAAGATGTAAGGTCGAAAAGGATCCTGGAAGATGTAAGGTCGAAAAGGATCCTGGAAGATGTAAGGTCGAAAAGGGTCTCTGTTAGCCAAAGCTTATCAAAATATTAATGCTAACTGATCAACGTGTGATATTTGGCGTAGAGCAAACAATTGGAGCTAATTTTAGAGTTTATCAATAAAAAAAAGTTACGACGTGCTAATGACAAATAGGAAACTCTGCAAGGACCATTTTTATCGTTCCTCTTAATATGTGCACTAAAATTGGGTTCATATGCTTCTAGGAATTCCAAACAATTGAGAAAATTTCCGTTGTTAAAACTGCCAAACGTTTTGTCAAAAGATCTAAATGCTTCGAACGGACAAAACGTGATCGTAGACACAGTTTGCTTTGGTACTTCTTTTCAGTATAACCGTTCTTCCTCCATTTAGTTATCTAAAAGACTGCCAATAGTCTTTTTGTATAAACACAATTAGAGTATTTCGCGATGATAAGAATACCGTTCATGCCCAGATAGTCTGTCTACATGACCCGACACCTCACACCTTGTAATTTTTTTAAGTAGGTTTGCTTTCAGAAGAAAATAAACGGCCCAAGAAACAAAATAAAACCCTGGTGATAAAGAGTACAAGAACAAGTGCTTGTGCTGTTTTTTCATCCCTTGTCAGCGTCTTCATAATAAAAAAATCATTTCGCTTTCTGTTTATTCTATTGGTGTATGTTGTAGGTTTTCATAGTGTTCATCGCAATTTCTGCATTCATCAGGCCCACGTTGTACTCAATAATTAATAAACAAAGTTCTAAATTTTACAAAGCAACATCATCTATTGGTGCAATAACTGGACGTTGGTTATAAGCAGCTGAAATCGAAGTTTTGAATTTGCTTGGTTTACATGAAGCACTGGTGACGGGAATAACGTCAACTGTAGTAAACTTCTGAAACTCTCTCAGCTTTCAATCAGATGAAGTACAAAGCTCATAGTCACTGCTACTGAAGGTAGTGTGATCAAAACAAAGAACGTAACTTTTAGAAATTATTAGGTTTGAGTTGCCCAGCTTTTTCCAACACCAGAGACATAAGATTTCTTAGAACCCATCCAGAAAGAAAATATGATTCAACTGAAATAAATAATATCCTGAGTGCTATAAATAATTAAGGAATGTAGATAGGATAAGGACATCAGAGTGCACGAAACTGTATCATAAGTTGGTGATACAGCTTTGCGAACTAATTGAACTCGGCATGCAAACCAACTTATCTAAATATCAAAGCAGGCTTTTTTGTATTTGTACGACTTGGAGTATATCATATGGATGTTGTAATTCGCTGTCTTGATTAACAAAGCCAACTTTTTCTCAAGCTGGGGATATTAAACTTGTTTCTCAGTATTTACAATGCAACACAAGTGAGCTTATGACGTCAAAAGTTATGCAGAAGCAGCTCAAGAAATATGAAAACCAATAGCTTTTCTGATAAATACCACGTAATAAAACAAACAGGGAAGACATAAAAGAAATACAAGCATGCAGCATAAACATTTACAGTGAGAAAAATTTTCTTAATATTTCTTGCCTTCCCAAAATCATGAGCGTCCTGATTTTGGCTGTGATTGATCTGCTTCTGACTAGGATGTACACAACAAAACGGTTATCAATAAGAAATTTATAGTGTTGATTATGGCACTGTAGATGTCAATGTATTGAAAATTCACAGGAAATGAAAAACTGACTGCGTTAATTAGAAACGTAAAAAGTTAACTAAAAATCCAATAGGCTTCACCTTTGACTTTATAAAGTTGGTGTTCGCTAATACAACCAGTTATGCTAATAATAACAATACTAACTTTTTTACTATTAATGATACCAACCATGGTGCTGAGACGCATAGCGAGAAAACTCCTCACTTATTGTATATCTCTTAAACCGCTTGGTTGTAGAATGTTACTGATAATGTTGTAAATGGTTTCCTTAGCTGTCCTGCGCTTCCCTTATATTGTAACTAAGGTTTAATACCCTCTTCTTTTTGACTATGTACTTCTGGTACAGGAGCTTTATCATGACACGATAGAGCTCATATATGTATGGTTTGCAGTGAGTCTATGAAGTCAAGAATTTTCAAGATTGTGTAATTCTTTTTGCTCCTCCTTTATTCCTCTAATCTGATTTTTATTGGCTTAGTTTAACAATTTTTTTAGTCACACAATGCTTGTCAAAGGGTTACTAGTGATGGAGAACTGTTAAACACAAAGGTTTTGCCTTTTGGAGTTCTTCTCCTGCTGCTAATTTTCTAACTGTAATTACAGATTTCCTTCATCGCATCTAGATCCACTTGACTGAGTTCACAAGTTGGTTTTAAATTGGGTTTTTTCCCGCGTTGCTTTGACCTTGCAATCCTACCCAGATCGACACTCTAAGATATATGCTGTGTAAACTTCTCTTGATTCTAATAATAATTCTAATACTAATACTAATACTAATACTAATACTAATACTAATACTAATACTAATACTAATACTAATACTAATACTAATACTAATACTAATACTAATACTAATACTAATACTAATACTAATACTAATACTAATACTAATACTAATACTAATACTAATACTAATACTAATACCTAATACTAATACTAATACTAATCCTAATACTACTACTAATATTACTACTAATACTAATACTCATACTA
>RDPX01000145.1:1609727-1649286 GCA_003991215.1 Morbakka virulenta
TTTTTTGCCTCCCGCACCGCACACACACACACACACACACACACACACACACACACACACACACACACACACACACAGAGTTACTAAAGGTAATGATAATTAAGAACAAATCAACAAATTCATATTTCATAGCTAAATGACGCAAGTTTACTTCAGAATTATTGAACGGATCTTTAAGTAGACCTATCTAATGTTAAAATATTCTTTCAGCCAAAAATTTAACTAGAACTTAATATGTATGTCAAATTTATAACGACCAGCTGCTAACACTGTTCAATTAAGATGAAAGGAGCCAAAGATTAATGATTTTTCTCGTCAGAAAGTAAGCATTGGTTTTCCGCTTTGATTAGGATAGAATTTATTCAGCTCACAAGCACCAGATGCTCTTTCAAATATTTATAATAGTGGGTTCTTTTTCGTGAAAAAAGGACTTGAAAAAGCTGTTTAGAGACAGATGATTACAAAAAGCAATTTTAAAGATAATTGAGCATTTATATTTACTTCAAATATTGCCTTTAGAAATCGAAGGTTCTCTTTTAAAAAAAATTACAATCAGAAAATATTATACTTGGATATCTAAAAAAAATGATCTAATCTGAGTACAACTCAAAGGTTATTATTATTTTTCGACTTTCACTGCTCTGTAATTTTACTGATTTCGCTACATGTCAGTTAGACTTATGTTTTCATTGATTACATACCCTGCAGTGATAGGTTATCCTCTTTAACTTGACTTGTATCTGATGACTGGTTGTATATTTTGGCCGAAGATCCCTTGGCATTAATTGGCTTAAACCCACTGTCATGTCGTTCTCTTTCTATAATTGCCCAAGGAGATTCTTTTGAAAATGCGGAAACAATGTTTTCGTCACTAAATGAAACAACAGGAAGTTCACCATATGCTATTTCTCTAAAGTATCTTTCCTTTTCAGTAGGTACTATATTTTTCTTTTGGTATTCATCATGGCTTGAAAATTTCTCTTCCTCCTCTATATCTCTTTCCAGTTCATGTTTACGAACCAATAAATCATTAAATATTGATCTGCTTTTTTCAATCTGTGTTTTATATACCTTAATGCCAGGATACATATGCTCCGTTATTCGCCTAGCAATAGTTTCTGAAAAGCTACCATCTATACAACTGTTGCAAGTAAACTGCAGATTTTCGGTCCTGTGATATGTACCTTTTATATTAAAGGATAAACATGAAGTGGAAGCCTTTTCCAAAGAGGTTTTGTAGCAGATATAGCTTAAAGATAAGACTCCATTACTTGTATAGTTAGCAATAGCTTGATTAATCTTACTACCAATGTCAGTAGCATCACTAAGATGTTCCAGTCCTTTTTTTGCATACAGATGCAGAGTTTTACATTTTTTCATGAAGGACTTTGTGAAAATAAGTGACAGTTTAATGCTTTTAAGAACTCCTAATAGTATCTACAGAAAGAAAAATTAAAATAAAACACTTCCAAATACTTCAAAAGTGTAACTAATTCACTTTTATAATTATTAAAGCCAGGGTTCCTTTCGAAAGCAGATCGGGCAGGCAAGCAATTTTGACATGTAATTAGGCGGCCCTTGTGGATGACTATTTTTGCTAATCTTATTTGAAAAAAGTAAATAATGATTTTACTATATTTTACTAAATTTGTTAATTAACAAATGTTAAATTCAGTTTAGGAAAACATATTATGTATATCTAAACACCAAAATATCATGGTACTTTGTTTCCTGTAAATATTCCTCCAGGACACATACAACTGGTTTAAACAATTAAGTCATTTTTTTGTATTTTAAGACGTTTCTACCAAGCTTAGTATTTTTAAATACTTAAAGTTACGCTAACTTTACTAGTTACTTACTTACTTACTGCTCGGGCGGTCATGTGTCGAACCTCCCGACCAAACTAGTTATGTTCTTATATCACTTGCGACAAACTACTCACGAAAAATCGCGTACCAGGATGGTCGACACAAGTCTTTTGGCAGTACAGAGTTAATATTGAGAATGTGTTAATTTTACTCCTTTGGCTTTCCCCTGAAACCCCATATATTTTAAGCTTATTTCCCAATTTCAACCATGTCATTTCATCTTCAGTTTCAATATTTTAGTAATAGCTCTATGTAAATGGCAGCCTCAGTGTCTTCGTCATTTCTCTGTCTCAAATTTCTTATTGGACTAAGATGCTTCCATGTAGAATGAAGCCCTTTTCTGCTGCTTACATTTTTAACAAAGAGAAGGAAAACACCATCAGGGGTATACATGCTGTTGCATTGAATGCAAGATAAAGTATTTTACAGTTGCATATGTTCCCATTGAATAAATATGATATTTTTTAACTTAAAATTGTTTGAGAAAGCTACAAATATTCAGTTATGAAATAGAATATATACGAACTTTTAATTTATTGCAATATGAAACGAAGAAAAATGAACGTAGTAAAAAAATGATTAATAAAAAAACTTCAAGTATGAAAAAGACGCAGACGAATAATTTTAGTCCGAGTTTTAGACAATCTAGTAGGAATGTGTCCCAAGAGAAGAATTCGGGAAATAGACGGCTTCAAAAGGCCAAATTAGATAATATAATGGTATCTTCTTTACAAGGAGCCATTATCCTAACAGACGACAAAAATGAGTAATGATGAATATTATAAGTTTTTCTAAATTTTGGTCAATAAAAAAAATTTAGTCGGATAAAATCTTCATGCTAAGGTAGACACCTACTTTTTAGTAAAACCAAAAATTAGTGGAATAAATTTTTGCAAATAAAAGTAACTTTATTGACCTTTTGTATAAAATAAAAGTCTGTAACACAAAGATGTAGGTCAGTTGTAAGAAAGACAAACGGGGAAAATATAGGCTGATGCGACAAAGAAAAAGGCTAATATTTTACACGGTTGAAATTTTAGTCCATAAGCAAAAGTTTTCTTACTTGTTGCTACTGAATTTTTCTAAAAAACAATAGTAGATTTTTGTATTAAATAGCATTGTAGTCATGTTTCCTATTTTCCACTAAATTGTTAAACCTAAAATGATCAAAATTAAAGTCATTATCAATTGTAACTTCCACTAAATATATCGGTAGTTAAATTAGCATTAAATGTTTTATCGCATTTATTTCCTGGATCATTATCTTTTCGCTGGGACAATTTTTTGAAAAAGAAGAGGAGAAGCAATTCTGTATATTAAAATTTAATGTAAATTTAACAGTACGTCATATTTAAATCGCTTTTTATATTCAAAGTCAGATCTTATTTAGAAGCTTGAAGAAGTTCAACAATAAAAGAAATGAAGAAGAAAGTAAGCAGAGAATATGTACCTAAAACTAACCATACGTTGTGGACATTGACCAACCAAAACACTTTTAAAGGTGTTTACCGTTTTGATATATGCTGGCGCTTTAACCAATGTTTTCAGATAATTTTAACCAAGAAGAAGCAAGAAAACATATTTTTCTAGAGATTTCAACCAAGAAAAAGCCAGAAAAATATTTCAGTACTTGTAAGAAGCATTGTAGATAAATGAAAATGTCGGGAAGATTACCTAATATGAAAGAAGACGTTTTAATAGAAGTTTAGTTGATTGCATATTTGAATGCAAACATAATACTGCATGTATTAATTAAAATGCAACGCAATATCTTTTTCCATCCTGAATAGTACGAATGATATAATGAAACTAATGGTAAACAAGAAAATAAGAGAACATATGAAGATCGAAGATCTCCGGAACACCACACCCCTTTATTCTATCGTGTCTGTCAGCAACAGAAAAGCCCAATAGCTCTTTGAACATATTAAAAATCTAGGGTAGGCCTCCCTCTATTTGTTTGGAAGTCATGGTGGGAGGTAAAATGAGATGACGGAGACCTTGCTGGAGTGAAAAGATTTATGAATGATAAAAAATGAGTCTCAAATAATTGTAGCTACTAAAAACCGCAAATNTTAATTAAAATGCAACGCAATATCTTTTTCCATCCTGAATAGTACGAATGATATAATGAAACTAATGGTAAACAAGAAAATAAGAGAACATATGAAGATCGAAGATCTCCGGAACACCACACCCCTTTATTCTATCGTGTCTGTCAGCAACAGAAAAGCCCAATAGCTCTTTGAACATATTAAAAATCTAGGGTAGGCCTCCCTCTATTTGTTTGGAAGGCATGGTGGGAGGTAAAATGAGATGACGGAGACCTCGCTGGAGTGAAAAGATTTATGAATGATAAAAAATGAGTCTCAAATAATTGTAGCTACTAAAAACCGCAAATTCTGGAAAGACATTTTTTATGTTGGTACAGTTACTGCAGCCTGAGGAATAAGCGTTAAATATAGTCTGACTCTGACAGGATATCAAACCTTTAGTTAAAGTAAGATTGCATTTTTATGGGACATTTTTTTCACTTTGTATTAATTGATGTATACCTGTCAGTGGTAATGCATACACTACTGTATTAAATCTTTATAATAACGCAGCCTGCTAAAATATACGCTCTTCTCCACACTGTTTTTAGCCAGAGTAAAAAGGATTACAAACAACACATCTACACAACACATCTACAAACAACACTTGGTAAAATAATTTATAAGCATTTGAGGTTTATAATATTCAATTTATCCATTGTAGTTTACTCACATCGATCCCCGCTAATTTTTTTGGAAGACTCCTACTTTGAATAAATTGCATTCCTTTGCATTTTGCAATGCAGGTTGTGTCAGGAACTTTATGTTTGCATTTATTCCATCTGCAACAAACCATCTTGTATCCCATGATTTCACTGCAGTTCTTTACCCATTCTATCCCACCACTACAAACTAAAATTAACAAACAAAGAAGTATAATCAAATGTTACAAACAAATCAGATCATCAATTGCAGCACAAAACAGATCACAGACAAATGCAGTACATAATATTCAGCAACATGCTTTATTATTAATCTTTTAGGAAACTGAAGAAAATTAATTAAAGAGGAAACGTATTTAACAGAACTGTTAACGTAAGAAGCATATAACTAAGATTCCATTAGTGGGATTTAGAACATGGTGCATTTTATTCTTTAAGATGTCGTTGTTGGTTTTTTAAACAATACCTAGAAAATTGATCCTCAGCTTACTCTACGATGACAACAGGATGCCAAGGTATATAATTAATTGCAGATGATTTGCAAAACAGTGCAGAAATAGAACATTCGGTATTTACAAAAAATCTTAGTGAAACAAAAAAGAAATTATGATGATTTAGACAATATAGGCTAATGGAGTATGGAATTTGATTCTGTATATTCGTCAGGGGGTTGAGATTTGCACTCTGTCATAAAAAATATCAATGTTCACCTGTACAAGCCAACAGCTACATCAGAATCTGCTCATTTAAAAAGGTACATTTAGAAAGAAAAGAAAACTAGACAAAACCGAGGGGAAAATTTAATAATATTCTCTGCATTATTTGAACCTATTTTTGAATTTTGAATTCTAGGGGATTAATACATAGAAAGGTGTATTTGAAATAAAGAGCTACATGAAAGATACAGGAGAAGTTCATGGTCTCTTCCAACATACAAGATTATTAAATGTGGGGGTACTATTGGTTGCAGTATATGGAAAGTAAAATTGTTTTCTAAAGATATCTTGGAAGCAATAAGGATTCATTGAAACAAAATAAGAAAATTTGTGATTAAGTTTTCACATATAAGTGCTGTCCATATTATGATAAGTTTTGAACAGTGGGAAGTTCTGACAAATCTGTACTGGAGTGTAAGATGTCCCTAAATTAGCACTACTCTTACTGTTGAGCCTTGAGGAAGTACAAATAGTCCTTTTAGCCCTTTTCCCTTAGTTATATTACTGGTGAATACTGTGATAGCAGAATGAAGGACATAAGAGGAAGACAGGAGTTAAGACACCTACTGACTTTCATACTAAACATTTTGTCTACTAGCATCTGTATTAACTCCAGAATTTTGACACCTTTGCTAATATGCGTTAGAAAGTGTCTGGTGTCATTCTGTTTAATACTACCCCCTTACAATTTATCTCAGTTAGTCGGCCTACTGGTGGTTTGCTTTGTAAGCGATTATTTTTGAGATCTATTTCTATTTTCAGTTTTTTCAATGGCATTTTTTTAAAAAGAGTTACCCCCAGTGTTCTCAATGCTTCAACAGTCAAGCGATGCAAAGAAATTCTCTACCCAAGACTGGCTCCACACCCAAGAATATAGACTCGAGGTGTGATAGAACTGATTTACACAGACTTAGACTTTAAGGTAGTGCCAGATTGCCAGATTTAATCCATAGGGCTTTGAAAAAACATCTCACTTTTAACAGCTTTATCTTTGGTGAATTCAATATTTATCATACGACCTGATTGAAGCATTTATGCCCTACTGGCATAATTAAAGACGTTACATACAATTTCTTTCTTGCTTCTGATTTTTTAAAGGTTGTTGCTTTTCTCACACGATTTCCTGGTTCAGCCTCAGGATAACCTTTTCTTTTATATCTGTTTTTAATTTCTTTTCCTAACCATTGTGTGGTTTCATCTTTGGTTCCCTTTGCATATTCTGATTATGTTGTTGTCACTGTAGAGATTAAAGCAATTAATACAAATCTTGTTGAGAAACCAATCATCGTAAGAATTTTTAATTTATTTGTGGTGACTGGAATTGATTTTGTCAATTTTGTAGCTATATTCCTTAGGACTCAGTCTTCAGCAAATTGGCTTATTATGCTGCACCTCAAGTTACAGAAAGAATTTAGGTTGACATTAAAAGACTCATTACCAGTCCTATTTACAGGTAAAGGCAATTTTGCTCCATGTTTATTGTTCCTATGCTCAAAAGTGATGGAAATGATTTATTCCTGGTTTCTTTCAGAAAGGATAGTAATACTTGTGAAAGTGTAATATCTAATGCTGAATGTGGCTATTCTGAGTAAGTTCTTGAATCTATTTCTTCCCGAAGCCTTTGAAGTTGAGATAATGGAAAATCTATATTCTGAATTCTGGCAAGTCAATGGCGTTTAGTTTTCCCTATCCTTATGGTAAATTGATGATCTTTTTGTTGGATTACTTTTTACTAATTCTTTTTTGAATAACACCCATGTTTCTTTGCCGAATTTCCTTATACAAAAAGAGTAGAGTTTGGACTCTGTCATTATAAAATTCAAGCTGAATAAAAAGCTGGATCCTTATTCTTCTTCAGTTTTGAAGGACAATAATTCTGATGGTATTCTGACGAGGTTTCTTACCCTCTTGAGGAATTCACATTACTGAGAATGCTTAAATTGTTATGTTTTCGTTTTAAATAAATATGTAAAAATGACCGATATATTTTACACTATTTTACTGTTTCCACTCTATCCAGTATGTACTTTAAGTTAAACGAACAAGATTTTCTTTGCCATTCTTGTTACCACTATCAAGAGTATGTTTTTCTCCTTAGTTTTCTTACTTCTCTGAAATTTCTAAACTGTGTGACAATATTGTAAGTTTACTAAAAGTAAAATTTTCTTCACGGACAAGTTTTGTTTTTTGAATTTTAGAGTGACACGAGGCCATGAATTAATCTTCGATTTTGTTATTACAGGCGATGAATAGGCAACTGTTGGCCAGTAATAAAAAACGCGTGGTGTAATTTATAACGGTATTTTTCTTCGGCTGAATGTGTGTTAGTTTTTTCGTTGCAATATCCTAATTGTCGGTTTCTACTTACATAGTGTTGCAAACATCAGAGATTTGTTTTTCAACACGGTATTGTAGTAAGTTGAGCTCCTCTGCATAGTAATCATACTTGTGCTAATAAGGAGTAATTGAGCAGAAAAGGCTACCAGGCTTTAATTGGACTTTACTTTTGCATAACCCAAGACAAATTGTGAGCTTTTCCCAAGTATTTATTAATTATTACCTGATTAAGTTATGTCAGAATTGTTTCTTATTACAGAGCGAAAAAAATGGTTGGGTAATGATAGAAATATCCGTAAACTACGCCTGGTGGGTAAAGTATTAGAGCATATTTTAAACAAAATAGTTGAGTAACTTGACTAACTATTGGAATTCGATTAACAGTTTTCTGATTGTATTGCACCATATACAAGGAGTTCCAGCTTGCTAATCAGCGTTGCTAAAATAAGAAAATTCAATCAATTTAGATTTTAAGATTAAGGAAAATAAAGAGAGCATAGCAAGCAGCCTGCCACTTTTCTGATTAGCCGTATTTAACATTGTAAGGTGTTTTTCATTCTTTATTTGTATTTCATAACCTCTGTTATCTCATTTGGACGTCATAGCATGGGTTTATTTACGATTGTCTAGGTCTGTAGTTCACCAATCGTTTATTAACTCTAACTAACTCTTTGTCATCGACAAACTAGTTCCTAGGTATTTTGATAGAATTCTATCGAAAATAGGTGAAGCAAGTACCATGACAAAGATTCAAGTGAAATACATTAAAAGTTATGGTCCACCTGCGAATGCTATTAAGAAAATCGATTTTAATGGTCGACTTGTGAAGTAAGTGGAGTTGTGGCTGAGTAGATGGTGCAATGGCAGTGTAACCAAAGGTTCCGATTCAATCTTTAGCGTCGGAATAAGCTTAGAAACTTCACACAAAGAGTTCCTTTCGTTAGCGTCAAGAAGGACATGCGGCCAAGAAATCTCTCACGTTTTTAATGAAATCTCTCAGAAGAGTACAGTCCGGTCCCAAGAAGTACGGAAAAGGACGAAAAAAATTTACACCATACATTATTGATTACGCGATACAAAACGTCACTGTCTCTCAACATAATTATAACCAAAAATATGCCGACTTCCCAGTGATAAGCTATACTACAACTAACCTGTTCCACAACGATTAACACAATCATCTTCCAATTCCTTTTTGATTTCCTCAACTTTCTCGCATCTCATTTTGATTTTGTTTTCCTGAATATCCGATTTTTGTTGCAATGTGAGGTACTTCTCTCTTGAGGAATCATATATTTTACTAAACTTTGTCGCTTTCAATTTGGCTTTCTCAAGTTCTTCCGTTGATTCATCAGAAATAGCTGATAGTTTGTTGATTGCCTCCGTGGTAACTTCCTGTAAAGCTGATTGCAAACAGCCATACACCTTCAAAATGTAAAATACAAGGAGGTGCTATGAGAAAAATGTTTCTAACAGAATGAAAAAGAACAGGACTTGTATGAAAAACAGTTTTTATTTTAACTGATACGATACATCCTGTCTGAATATTATTAAATTAAGAAATAAACAAGTAAATAAACAAATCAATAAACAAATAAATAAACAAATAAATAAACAAATAAATAAACAAATAAATAAACAAATAAATAAACAAATAAATAAACAAATAAATAAACAAATAAATAAACAAATAAATAAACAAATAAATAAACAAATAAATAAACAAATAAATAAACAAATAAATAAACAAATTAATAAACAAATAAATAAACAAATTAATAAACAAAGAAATAAACAAAGAAATAAACATAGAATCAATCAACTAANAAATTAATAAACAAATAAATAAACAAATTAATAAACAAATTAATAAATAAATTAATAAACAAAGAAATAAACAAAGAAATAAACAAATTAATAAACAAATTAATAAATAAATTAATAAACAAACAAATAAACAAATAAATAAACAAATAAATAAACAAATAAATAAACAAATAAATAAACAAATAAATAAAGAAATTAATAAACAAATAAATAAACAAATTAATAAACAAATTAATAAATAAATTAATAAACAAAGAAATAAACAAAGAAATAAACATAGAATCAATCAACTAAGGTTGTCTTTAAGGTGCGTACACAATCACGTGACCTGCGTCTTCCTTCTTCAGACGAATCAATCAGTTACACTGCTTTAATCGTCCTTTTTATCTAAATTAGATAGGACTTTTGCTTATACTTACCCTTAAAAAATAAAAAGAAGAAAAGTTTATCGAATGTCCTGAAAACTCATAATAATTAAAAGGGTTAACAAGAAAGAGAGAGAAAAGAAATTAGCATTGGTGATAAACAGGATGTTGCATTTATTTAAAAATACATTTGTTTCCTGAAAAGCTCTAAAAAAAGATTAGCATAACACTGATTTAAAGATTATTGGGCGCTTTAAAAAGGTAAAAAATGGAAAGTAAAAAAGTGAAGGAACTATCATAAAATGACGTTTGTAGGAACGCTGTACTAATGGTAATTTTGTGACCAAACCCTACCGCTTACACACACCCAGAGACAAATGTTCTGGACTTATTTCAGACAAAAACCCTCTTTCTTTTCTATTGTCACTTCCTTCAATTAAATCGGAAATAAGAGTACTAGTCATTGTTAAAATGTTTACTAATATTTAAAGTTACTTACTTCAAACTTTGCTGTTTCTATCCTTCCACTATTTGAGACAACTGTAGCATTTGTAGGAAAGGTGTTAAATAAGGAACCAAAAATGAAAAATTCTGCTTTATCCTCATATATGTTAATAGAAATATCTGACACAATGCCAAGAATTGCTGTGTGCCCAAGCAGTAAAGCACTTGTTCGTTTCTTCATCAATTTAATTGCCAAACGAGGCCCATTTTCTATGTCTAATCGGCTTCGATGTAAAATTAGTAATCCGTTTGATATTGCAAGGGGAGGGAAGAGTATGTCAACTGTAATTTCGTTTGGGAAATTAATAGAAATTTCACAGAGAACTTTTTGTCCTGTAGTATTTATTTTGCCATTAATACGAAATCCTGCTTCAATTCTGTACCCTAAATGGTAGACTGTCGTTCCTAACACAGAAAAAAATAAGTGATAAATTTTTATTTGATATAGAAGGGAAACAAAATTATTTAAGATGTTTTAGCTCTTAAGCTCATTTTTCGACATGGTTATTCCCAAATTTATCTTCTCTTTTTACCTTTGGCTAATTTTTGAGGTCACCATGGCTACATTTGCCTTTTGGTGATATAAATGACCCAAATTTTACACTTGAAGCTTTTAGTTTTATAAATTTTAGAATGTCAGTATCTATTTTCTTTTATACTTTATATTTTAGAAAAATAAATCAATATTATTCAGGTAAAAATTTTTAAGATTTTGTCTTATGGCTCTTAGACTTGTCATTATTATGTTCCATAAAAAGCCCAAGTAGCTATCAAGTTGTTTCTGGATTCTAGTGTAATTACAGTGTCTGGATTTTATAGCTATCTGCTTTAAGAGCTGACCTGACCCTATATGCTTCGTTGTAAAAGGATGGAATGAAATGCAGGTGAGTAGATCGCTAAAATTAAGTAATGGAGTTATTTTTTGTTTGCTGTGCAAAAGAGTATGTTAAAAAATTTAAAAATATTGGTTGAACTAAATAGTGTTAGATCCTTAAATTTATATGAATCCGCTGCTCCTAACAGGGTAATTATGCCAGCTTCAGAAGAAGCAACTACATTAGCTTTACAGGAATAAAGTGCTCTATCCAACTGGAGTAGTGTAATTCCAGATTTAACTGGACTTACTAAAGATTGAATTTATAGTATTTTTGGAAGAAATGTGTTTGGATAGTCTACCTCTATGACAAGGATAATGAACAATATTTACACTCGATTGATACATGTATTCCCCTTCTGACATTTATAATCCACCTGTTTCCCATAAGGATAAAATTAATATAAGTTTAGGCTCTTGAAGGCTGGATGATTAAACAAAATATCAATTTCTTGCTAAAAAGTGGATTGTGTTTTGCAATGTTGTATTACGTTTTCTGCTTCCTTACCTCTTGCCATGCAATTTCTCACTGACGAGATGAATACCGGATTACTCTGCAGTTCTATCAGTATAACTAGGGGTGTATTATCTTCATTTTTTTGTTTTTAAAGTGACAAAATTCTGTTTTAGCATTTACCTATTGCTAATTACACCAGAAAGTAACAATTATCTTTGTTAACATTAAGGATAATTTTTATCGACTTTCACCTTTATTATGCCTTTTTAGTGGCCAAATATGTCAGAACATACATCAACTTTCTCACATCTTCTCAGCAAAAGATCAGAACTCATTACAAAATGCTCTACGAAAACAAATTCCTCCTCCGTAACTTCATAACAAATGTCTAACCACACGGGAGCGCAATTCACAACCAATCTAACATCTGGTTACTTGACCTGAAAAGAAATTGTTTAGCGACGACAAACTAAAGGACTGACCAAAGAGGATTTTTTTCTTGAAATATACCTAACACTATGCAATCCATGGTCGTTTGTAACAATTTGAGAAAAACCGCAGATTCCATTTATATAAGCGTGTAAATTTTTTCGTAGCATAATTGCCTGACAATCGAAATATCGCGAAACTACTACTTGCAATTGCATTTGGGTTTTCTTCGTGTTTCACCTTATATATATATATATATACTATATGCACTCATACTCATATATATACTATATGTATTCATATATATATATATATGAATACATAAAGTGAGCTACTAAAAAATCAACAAAACTTAGTTCAGAACTGTCAGTTTTATGTTTTGTTAACTTTTTTGTCCTTAACCATATGATAGCTCTAATATTCTTATATTATTGAGCACCGTCGATAGTTAATAATTACTCCAATACTGGTGTGGATACATATGTAAACACACACACACACACATATATATATATATATATATATATATATATATATATGTATTTGCATATGTATTCATATGTATATAAATGTATAATATACTTCAAAAATAATATCATAAGGATTGCTCAATACATAAAATGGTTCTACATTTATTTACAAAAATTCATAAGATACAAATGGAAAGATAAAAATGAAATAATTTTAGTTCAAATGATTAAAGCTGGTGTAATACCTGCTGGGTTAAATGAAAAAGAAGCAATAATCCCATCAGGAAAAGTGGATTCTCTCAGTATCTTTGGAAGGGTGGTATTCATGTTAAATGCTGTTATTAAAGCAAGGAAATTAAATTCTGCAGCCTCAGCATAAAAGTAATTTTGCATTGGAGACGAAGGATGTAATACAATGGTAGCCGGAGCAGATATGACATGTCCTTTGGAACTGGTGTCCATCTTGAAACGCCCTTGAAAATCTGAAAAGTAAGAAAAAAAATATTCCATGCATCAAATTTCTATGGATTCTATATGAATATCTTGCTTGTACCTCCCTGAATAATACGTTTTCTTTCCGACTCACCAACGTGGTATTGAATTATAAGGTGGGGTATGCTTGCTGTAGATATGTCTATAAATACACAGCTTTACAGGTATGCTAGCCTGTAGCTTCTCGGAGCATCTGCTTTTGGGTGATAAAATCTGGTAAAATCGAAATCTGATTTTGGGGTCGCTAAGAATTTTTTCAAAATTCATTTTTAAATCGTGTTCCCTACCTATGAAGATGGGCACATATTACCTCCATATTTAACATCTTGGCTGCCTCTGCAGTCATATCGAAAATTAGCATAGCTTATGTTGAGCCCAGATTCGGAAAGTACAAATCGCACCCCCATGTACGCTTACTTTTATTTCGTTTGAGATAGACAATATCAACACAGAAAGATCCATCGCAGACACATGAAGCTAATAAATAAATAAGGAAAGTGAAGCAATACAGAACAGTTCAAAACAGTGCCATACAGAATATTAACAAGTGCCTTCTAAAAAATCTTGTGACGAAACATCACGTTTCAATCATTGTATTTTTTAAAAACCTTTTTAAAGTGATCATTTTAATAAAAAGTCATTCATGTTAGCTACTTTTTAAACCTTTAATGCCCACTGTTGCATATCTACAACAATATTTGCAGCCCTCATTTATTTACTTTTGATACTAAGAATGGAGTGTTAATGCATTATCCTTAGGTACTTTTTAGATAATCAAAAAAGCGTCATACGTTCATTGTAAACCTGTTCTTCGCTTTCAGTTTTTTGACAAAACTGATTGATCTCCAGAAAACTTTCCAAAGTGTTAAAATAAGGTTGAACACATAGAATAAAATTAAGAAATAAGAATAGTTCTAGTTTGAAACAAAATGTGATAATTGTAAAATATTTTCAGTGAGACTTGGTCAATTTTTAATACTTTTTGGTTGTTGTATTTATACAAAAAGAGAATTTCGTCACCAACTATAGTGGTGAACCTGTGAAAATATTAGTTACACTAAAGATAAAGTATTATCACTGTTATAATTACTGATTTGTAGAAAGTGGGCCAAAAGGAATGAAAGCCTTAATCAAACAGTATGTCTCTGCCTTAGTGTTACTGAAAGAAGAGCTAATTATTGAAAAAAGATGTTCAACAGTGATGCAGTCAAAGTAATATTATTTATTGGTGAAGCTAGCAGGTACTGTTGAAAATGAAAAATCAATAAAAAAATCAATAGCCCCGAATCTGATCATAGTCGAGGCTATTGATTAGATATTTGGTGATAAAAATGAAGTTAAGTGTTTAGATTCATTCTCTGACCTTGAAGAAGAGAAATTAACTGTCAAAATAAGTGATGAAGATTATGCTTCTGAAATTAAGGATTAGTTAAAAGAAGCGTGAATATGGATGACTCAAACAGGAAGCAAATATTCCTTATGAATCGCTTTAGAAAGAAGGATACACCATTTCCTGGCGGGGCCATTGAGAACCCAGAGTGTACCCCAGATCTACACAATATAAAAATAAATAGATACCTGGAGTTGGTATTTTTTATCTAAAATGCTAGATATGGTGGGATTTTAATGCATCTCTTACACCATTTAAACTATTTGGGGAGGATTCTGGTATGACGTTTTCTAATTATGACCTATAGTGAAGATATTTTCCGCTCTTTCACGAAATCACTTTAAAAAATAATACGAAACATTCCTTATTTGAACAATTTATCTTTAGGTGACGGGACTAGCAACAGAAAAAACGATTGTGGGTAACCAATCTTCGTGAGAATGTTTTGAAGGCTTCTCTAAAGGAATTCCACTCTGTCGACGAAATAGTGATATAATTCAAAGGTAAACATTATCTTCGCTAATTTTTGTCACATAAATCATACAAATGGGGTTTCAAAATTTGGAATTGTAGTGGTATCACGGGATTGCTTGTTGATTTTGACTTGTACCAAGGAATCTCAAAAGATGGTAATGCCTGTGGGGATGTTGTCAAAAGTTGTGTTTATCCAGGTTTATCATTCAAGAAGTCTTCAGATATTTTTTCACATTTGCTACTTATTAAACATATCAAGGTTTATCTATATCACCGTAAAAATTAAAATTCAACGGTTCAAAAATTGGTCTTTAACCGCAATAATGGGTTTGAAGGAAAAAGGTCGTTCCTCCCATGATTATCGTGTGGAAGAAAATAGAAGCAGCATGATAGTGAAGTCGTTTGACAATTAATCAGAAACCCTGGTTGCTTCGTATATCAGGATTGAGCCTTTAGACTCAGTACAACTTTATGGAGGAGCAATTGTTCAAATGGTTATTCTTATATTTCATGAGGAAAATGCTAGGTTTGGTAATCCTCCAACAAGAACATTCCGTGGACACTGAGAATAAACCATTGCATTATATTTGTCCTAAAGGTCTCTTGGATTGGAAGCAAATGAAAATTTGTTTGCCTAATGTTTCTCAGTACTATTATTAAGGGACATTTAGAACAAAAACTGACATCGGAATCACCAAGCCAGTTAAAATTATGAAAGGAGTCAAGCAAGGGGATATTCTTTCAGCATTGTTGTTTTGTGTTGTGACAGCCACGGTAATATGGAAAGCTGAGTCAGAGTGTATATCAGGGTTCACTATCATTGGCAAACTAATTTCAAATCTGTCTTGTGTAGACGACATTGCACTTGCAAATAACTCTCGGGAAGAACTTCAAAAATTTGTTGACTGCTTAGAAAAATACTTACCTGAAGTTGGACTTTTTAACAACATTTCAAAAACAAAATGTATGACAACTGATCCACACAGCAATCTTGATCTCAGAATAAATGCCAGTACCTTAGACCAAGTATACAATTTTGTATATGTTGGGCATAAATTATTCTGTGCCTAACATCTGTTAAATACAGAATAAGTCTAGGATGGGCGGCCTTTTAGAAAAAAAACCTGTTATTGACTTCAAAAAGAGTACCATATCACATCAAAGCCGGCATTTATAAAATTTACATACTCCTAATTGTATTTTATGGTCTGAAGTGTATTAACTGGACAACTTCCTTGTTGCTGAAAATAGAAACATTTCAAAATCATATAATGAGATTCATGACTGGTTGCAGATAAACAGATCACACCCCAATTAAAAAACTCCTCAGGATCACAGCACTGACACCAATCACTCCAGTAATCAAGAGCAAGGAACTGAAACTTTTTGGGCACCTCAAAGGTCTGAAACAGGATTATCTAAGATATGTATAGAAGAGATGGTAGAAGGAAAGAGGAAACGAGGACCACCGTGCAAACGCTGGCGTGACAATGTTTATGTTTGGTCACAGTTAGCTTTAGACTAACTTAATATTATAACGAAAGACCTGGAATGAATGGAAAATACATTCACATGTTAGTGTACAATCTGGTTTAACTGGAGACAGCATCACATGATGATGATGGAACAAAAGTCCAGATTGAAAAATTTCATACAAATATTATGAGAGTCGGTTTAAATAGAAAAATTGGCTTTGCAGAGTCAAGAATTAAATCAACTGACAGAAAGAAGTAAAGTAGTTGGCTGAAAAATTTGTGTAAAGTTGATAAATGGACAACGTCTGTTCCTGACAAGAGAGTATACGTAGTGGGAACGTCACTTTTATGACGTCTTTGTAAGTATGATCTCATGTGAAAGAAAAAAAAGTCGAAACAATTTTCCCTGTTCTAAACATAATCCTATAGATAGTCACTTTGTAAAAGAAATAAACTATTAATAAAAATATAAAAAAATTAAGACTAACTTTATGTAAAACTAATTTTGATGATCTGTTATTGCAAATTTGTAAAAATATCAAAATTTAGAGGGTGATTTTCAAATTTCACCATTTTATACTAAAAATTACACTCAAAGAAGCTATTTTCACTTCAACAAGGAATTTTTATTTATAGCCTTTATATTGTTGGCATTAAAGAGTTAAGCTATCTATTTCAACATTTCATATAATACTTAGCATGCCTTTACCAAGTAACTGTAATGGATTGCCAGGAAGAATGACACGTGTCATGGAAACGTTTGTAAAGTAGGGATATGAAATTCCAAAAGGCGTTCTCCAGGGTTTGTTCATACTTAAAGTCAACTCAGTTAATCCTGTCTTACCAACCTCCAGCGTCCCTATGAAAATAAAGACAAAAGAAGCATTGAAAACTGTGGGAATTGTACTAATTGGAGATCATATTACTTGCCTGTTTAATCAAACAAGACTGGTTAAAAAGTCAGGAAATAAATCCGAGGTACACACACAGTCTTCTGCAAAGACGAACTCTAATTTTTATGTTGTTTTTTGTTTTATATCAGATGTCAGATATCTACATCGGTATCTGATGGCGAGAGGTCAAGTGAGTTTCTAAATGACGATTTTAAGAAAAACAAATGCTCTTCCATCGAATTTATCACTTTCAGGCTGATGTTATATACTGTAGCTCCCTTTGTAAAAATTGCCATATGGTAATGGTAAAGGACAAAATGCAATAAATTATATTTTTATAGACACTTTGAGTAAAACTTCAATAGGTAACATAGCACAAATTCAATACTATCCACAGCATAGCAATTTACACAATGGATGATAGTAGGGAGAGCAAGAGGAACCCCAGGATCTCGATCTTTTTGCTGCTCAGATATGTTTTTTTAAGTATCAGTAATAAACCACAAGAATTTCCGTATAACTGCAACACCTTACCAAATTTGTTGCAGATTATGTGTTTCCTTGAAATTCCACAAAGAAAAAATTGTAATGCTTGGGTCCAATTATGCAAGTACCTTGGGCAGTCACTAGATCTCACCCGCCCAATTCTACATTTTTGTCCTCACTCATGTATATAGTTTTAAACCACTGTTTAATCAGAGAGAATTAATATAGAGGATTCACTATTCGCATACAAGAAAAGAACATATTTAACTAAAATTGAATAATTTTGCTTTATATATTTTTATTTTTCTTATTCCGAGTTTTTATAATCTATTTTAGATATTTTCTTTTTATTCTTTGGTCTAAGAACCGTAAAACAAAAAGCTTTCAAATGTTTTGAATTGTCAAAGAAAAATTGAAAAAAATTAGTTAAGCCCTAATAAAAGAGTTGATCTTAGACCTAAAACATAACACCTAAAAACACAATTAAAACAAAGTCATATGATAATAAAAAGAATGCTTTGGCCAAAGAGTTCCAGTTGTCTGAGCAAAATAACCACATTCACACACACACACACACACACACATCTATACTCAATCTATACTCTCTCTCTCTCTCTCTCTCTCTCTCTCTCTCTCTCTCTCTCTCTCTCTATATATATATATATATATATATATATATATATACTCTATATACATCTATACTCAATCTGCAGACAGTACTATTTCACCCTTTGTGGGCTCATCAGTGCAGCACAGAGCTTCTGAGACATAACTGTCTGGCCATGTTGCAGGAGCAAACACAGCTTAAAGAGTTATTGTGGGATCCTGTCAGAGTGCTCAAACAACGCATGACCAGTGAGCAATGCATTATATATATATATATATATTAATATATATATATATATATATATATATATATATATATCAAAAAGGATGGAAATAGTTGCATGAGAATGAAGGTGTTAAGAGAAATAAACGCAACGAACAGTAACAAACTGAGCTGGTACCAATGAAAAAAGGACACCTGCACATTACCCATGATTATATATAGAGAGAAAAGAATCAGATACTACTACTACTACTACTACTACTACTACTACTACTACTACTATTAATGCTACTACCAATACAACTACTGAACACTACTACTACTACTAGTAATGCTACTACCAATACTACTACCAATACTACTACTACTACTACTAATAATAATAATAATAATATTAATGCTACTACTAATACTACTGAATACTACAACTACTACTACTGCAACTACTAATATTAATGGTACTATCAATACTACTAGTACTACTACTATTAATGCTACAACCAATACTACTACTACTACTCATATTAATGTTACTACAAATACTACTACTGAATACTACTACTACAATTAATGTTTCTATCAATACTACTACCAATGGTACTACTACTACTACTATTTCTACCACTACTACTACCACTGATATTACTACTACTACTACTACTGATACTGCTACTACTACTGCTATTATTACTAATGATACTATCATAATTACTACTACTGCTACTACTACTACTGCTGCTGCTGCTGATACTACTACTACTGCTGCTGATACTACTACTACTACTACTGATACTACTACTACTACTACTGCTTCTATTACTACTAATGCTATCAGAATTACTACTACTACTACGATTAGGACAAATTACGTTTCGCCGATGAGACAAAGATTGACGAGGAGCTGCAAGATATGGAATTTTTAAGTTTCAAACACGTTTCTGGACTTTGATGGTTCTGGTTTCCATTCCACATGAATGCTTTTTAAGAAATATTATTCATTTTATTATATTATTAATAAGGATGATCTCTTCATCCTTTACAAGAAAAAAACCCATTTTATTTGGAATATTGTTTTCTTCTCTTTGTCCTCTTTTCTCCGGAATGCTGTTTAAATATCTTTCTTCTTAAAAGTATCCTAGAAATTTTAATTTCTTAGACATTTTCGTGTGGTAAGAAATGTACACATAGTTAAAAAGATTAAATGAATATCAACTCAGATCTTGATCGTTTTGCTTTATCACAAAGCAGTAAACCTTTTTTCTAAAAAAGAAAATATGATTCGACAAGTTTTTCCTCGCCTTTAAAAGATAATTACTTCATTTCCTTAGTTAAAATTTGATTTTGATTAAAAATTAACTACCGTAATTTCTCTAATTTAGTACGGCCCAAAAAATAATTATTTCGGACATGCCGCACTAATAATTAAAAGGAATAAATTACTTTCTTTAGACCACTTCTAGCCCGCACTGATATTTAGAGGAAAATTTAATCCTTCCCGCACTAAGTTAGACGTAAAAAAGAAAACGGCAAATTTCGTTTTGGTATTAATTTTTTTATTCCATTTTATTTACTTATTCTTTGTGTTTTACGTTTTTTGGACTCTTTTCTTTTCTTCTTCCATTTCTATCTATCTCCAACCCCCCTTTTTGAGGTCAGCAGAATATCCTCTTGACCCATTAACTTTTACCTGAAGTTTTCCGCCGTATTTCAAAAAGAAGAATGTTAATTTGGATAAAAATTCTGGTATGCTTCCAACTGTTTGCCCATTATTTTCCACTGCTATTGCATATTTATTTATCTTTGACAAGAGCACCAGGTCTGTTTTCAGGAGCAGTTGTCATATTACTCCTTCTGCATCCCATCGAGATTGATAGATATAAGAGCCCCCAATGCAGCATTACACCACAAATTCCCTTTCTATAATGATAGGAATTTCAACAATAACGGCATTGATTAATGCATAATTAAACAACGAATCAACCATTTTTTTGTTGTCTAATATATAGATGTCTGTCGCTGAATTTGACCCTTCCCCCACTAAATAAGAGGAAAATTGAAAATTCTATGGAATACACCCGCACTATTAATAAGAGGGAAATAAATTAGAGAAAATACGGTAATCTGATTACAAGAAACCCTGTGTAATAAAGAAAAGCGAAGTTGAAGAGTTACCTTGAAAAAATAAATCGGGTTCCATAAGTTTGACTTCAACATGAAAAAATAATTTGGCAGTATCTCTAACCAGAATTTCCATCTTCAATAACGGTATATCAAGCTGTGGACCAAACTGTAGGAGTCCAGCATATTTACCAAAAATCTCCATTTCATTTGGTTCAAGGCTTCCTCTTAAATCTAAAAGAATACCGTCTCTTACTAAAAATTTGATTTCCTCACACATTGTATCTTCCCTGCAGTCAGATGGTATTTTCATTTTTGTATATAAATAGATTCCTAAGGATAAAGGAATAAGTAAGAATGCTACAATTAGTTTAAAAGGGTTTGGGTCTAAAATAATGTCATTTTAAACTGACACTAGTGAGATTGTATCCAATAAAGTAAGCTTTCAAAGCAAAGGATGACTTCGAAATAAATAGACTCTCCTCAAGCTAAATTCATTCCAATTTACAAATTTCAAAGTAAAGTACCAATTAGTTTGATAATTTGTAATTTCTTGTTTATTTAAAACATGACTTTCTCTGCTTTTTTCTTGCCAAACCAGTAAAATGATGAAGCTTTTTTCTTGCCAAACCAGTAAAATGATGAAGCTTTTTTTCCTGTTTATAACCATTCCTACTAAATTTATTACTGAAGCAGTCGTTCAGGTATACAAATGTTTAAACAGTCAAGCTCCAGCTGTTTTTGACGACTAGTTAGTTAAGATCCTTATATTATTGTTAATGCTATTATTATCAAAATTTTAACAACAGTATCATCTTTTAAAAGATATATTTCGAACATAACCTTCATCGTCAATCAAACAAACTCCAAAAAGAAATATCAGAATTTTATTTAAATATATTACCAAATAAAAGTGATTAAAAATCAATTATCTAATACATTTGAGAATAATTCTCAAATATTGTTGATAAATGTGTTATTATTATTATCATTAATTATTATTATTATTATTGTTGTTGTTACTATTACTGTTGTTAATTACTATTATAAAAGGCTTCTTTTGATTTGCTATATAAAATCAAACATAGCTTTGCTCTCAGTTATCTAGGGTAAATGACGTTTAAGATAACAAAGTTTATGGAAAATTTATTTTGGATCGCCAATGGTCTTTTGAGTAAATGTGCTGTGAAGTTTGCACATAATTTTTTGAATTTTGAATAATTTTTTGAATTTTGAATAATTTTTTGTCCTGGTATTTGTTCCTAAAACTTATCAGTGGCTTTCTTGACTAGGCAAAGTATTCCAATTACAACTGGTAAAGTTTTGGTTTTAAGGTACCACACTTCTCATATTTCTATTTCTTGGTCTTTATACTTTGAGAGTTTTTCGAAAACTTTTGATGAAACTTCTTTGTCTGAAGGGACGCTTATGCCTACAAGAAGGCAGATGTTATTAGTTTTGTCCTTGATAACAATATCTGAACGATTTGCGTGCATAATAAGACTAGCATGTGCTGGAAAATTCCATAACATTGTAGCATCTTTACCTTCAGTGACTGGCTCTGGCTAGTGTTCGAACCAGTTGTCTTGCGTTTTAACAGAGAAGTAATAACAGATTTTCCGATGTGGGTTTTGACCTACTCTGCAGTGGCGATATTTGTACTCGTTTGTTGTTAGAACTGAGCAGCCAGAAACAAGTTGATTAATCGATTCAACTTTGTTTTCACAATACCCGCAATTTGGACCGGTACCTTTAGGCAAGATGTTTGCTTGATAGTTACGGGTGAACAAACTTAGATCTTGGGCTGCAAGAATAAACCCCTCAGTTTCCCCTTTTAAGACGCGCTTCTCAGCCACTAATGAGTTACTGTTTCAAGTATATCATAGTTTTGGCTCCTTGAAGCAAACTGTCCGTGGAGGGTGTTTTCATGTCACCTAGATACAAGTTTCTTTTAGCGGGTAATGTTAGTGTTCTTTGTTAGAAGATTTTGGCTTCGATTTTTAGTTCTTGCATAAACATGTCTGACTCATTAACTACTCATGTGACTTTTTGGAATTTCATGTGACCTAATTTATCTCAGTATTCAATCATTGTTTAGATTTATAATAAAATAATAACTATTATTATTATTGTCGTTATTATCAAAATATGATAGTCATTACCTTCTTTAATTGGATGTCCCTCCAGTTGTATTGATTCCAAAGTTGGAACCTTTTGGTTAGGTTGAAGATTGTAACTTGAAAATATTAACCCTATGAAAAAGATATAAAGAAATAACGTTCTATACTGACATTTATTACAATCATATATTTGTACTTAAAGATCAAAAGTTCAATCAGATGTTAAAAAATGTTGTGATTAGAATGTAGAACTGCGTTAATCAATATTAGCGCAAATACCATAGCAACTATTATTGTTATTGTTATTATTATTATTGTTGTTATTATTGTTTACTTTCACGAATAATATTATCCGATTATTTTATGTTAAGTCCCTAAATTATGATCAAGCTTTTATTTTGTACCTGGAAAAGTCGCTGATGTATAATATAATTGTGGAAAGGCGACAGCTTAATATTCGCTTACCTGAAGAGATGTCTTCTTTTTAGTGCACAATGGCCTGACTTGTCACTTCTTTTTATAAGTTCTTGTGTTTTATAAGTACGATTATCTCTTAGTCTGTATTCCAGTCTTTCGTGTTATCACATTTGGACAGATTTTCCCTTGACTGAGATCAGATTCTTGTTTGTAACGTGATAGAGCTGAATCTTGCTGCTACCCTTCAACCTTTGTTTCGTCAGAGAATTGTGACTGTTCATCTTCTTTTCCATAAAGATTACCAGGAAAAGTTTCTTGATGAGGTCACTTCTCTGGTATTACCTCATTTGGCTGCATTTTGTTTGACTAGTTTCTCTCAATGGTTATTTATGTTAAAACAGGAGTGGGGGCCTGTATTGGAAGAATAATTCGCTTTGGACTAGGGCTCTGAAATTTTTTATAGACTTTTAACATATCATACTATATTGATTTACGCATTACCGACAAACCCATACGAAGATACACAATTAAATCAGACAGGCTGATTCTAATTAATGCAGAGCCTCAACAACCCACCCCATCCTCCATTCTAAGTAACATAGAAAAATGTGAAGAATTGGTTTATGTTTGGATGAGATTTTCCTCTTTTGACCATTTTTTACCGTTTTTGCCATATTTTAGAAAAATACCAAGTTTTCAAAACGAGGTCGAGTTCTATTGTGTTGAATAAAAAATTTTATTCTAACTTTGAATGGTAATCCTTTATAGACCTAATTTTATCCCATCAACAGATGACAAATATAATTGCAGAGTGCTCAATATTTACTAAAATAGAGCCAATGTAAGAACTTTCGAAATATGTCTGGAATTTACAAAACAAGAACGTAACACCAATTTTGAAGTGGAAAGTGATCGACCATGCCCACCCGTATGTTAATGACAGCAGCCTCTGTCTGACAGAGAAATTCCACATAATTACGTCCAAATTGAAACTATTAAACAAAAGATCCAAACTAAGCTCTACATGTCGACACGTCAATAAACACCGTTTAAGGAACTATAAATCCGTCCCACCAGATCATTAAGAATTTTAATGACTTTTTAATTACTTTCTTAACTTTATATAAGTATATAGATTTTCAGCAGTTTTTTATGTGTACATCTGATGAATGCGTGAGCAAGAAACTCAAAGTTACGTACGTTTATCAATAATATTGAAATGTACTTTTAACTAGACCTAATTTTATTATTTTTATTTCAGTAATTTTGGCATACATAATTATTCAAAAGAAGACGACAAAAAGGATTTGCTTGAATGGGAATTGAGCATCTCCATCCTTTTCACTCTATTGGTTGACTATTCTGTTAATAATGGAAGTTGATTAGAATTCGCATTGATATAGGTCAAGTCAAATACTGATTAGAAACTCCTTGAATTTCACATCTAAACACGATTAAATTTAGTAATTTCATCACCACTAACATGGAAATTTCATATCACACTCCAATACTCCAAGATCACCAAATTGCAACTGAAAAGACCAACTGCCTATGGACAGCAGCTCTTCAGGAAAATATCCTGTACGCTAACCAGTCAAGTCAACAGTGGGTAACCAGCCCAGCACATAATTTGGATTGTGGAATGGGACGTTAGAACACGATACCATAATTGTGCAAGACTTGACTTACTTGACTTATTTGCATAATCTTCTTCAGATCTTTGCACATTTGTTGCCCACACAACGTTTCCATCGTACCCGGTCAGCAGCCACTCTTTCCAGGGTCAACATAGCTAAGTTCATTTCGTAAACTATTTGGTCTGACCAGCACTTCTGTTGCCTGGCTTTTGGTCTTTTGCCAGGCAAGTTTCTTTGTAACAGCAGTAGACGTAGCTTGCTTCATCTCTTCGCACTACATGGTCAAACCATTGTAACCTCCGTTTAGGAGTGGTGTCCGGATATTTTACTGCACTCCAAGAGTTTTTTTTAATGTTTGACAGCTTGGCTTTGTCTAATCTGATTTTTCCAACGAGGGTCCTGAGAAAGTCATTTTCAAAAACCATTGTTTTTTTCATGTCCTCTACCTTTAGTGTTCATGTCTCTGATGCATAAATGACAATAGGGACTATTAATTATCTATATAGCCTTAAATTGATCGCGTTTGTAAGATCTCTTCTGCACCATACATCTTTATGAAATCAACGAGGTGTAGCAAAACGAAACGCAACTGCCCTAATATGTTTTTCTTTAAAGGTAGTGTCATTAAACAGAATAACCATGGAAGTTTAACAGTCCGAGTTCCACCTTACAAAAATGGGTCAAGTAGATATGAGCTAAACAAGGCTATTGCAATCACTGCCAATGCAAGAGGACTACTAAATATAAGAATTTAGTTAATATCAAAATGCATATACAAAAACAAATTTCTATTAATCAACAGGAATAGTATTATCCCTTGTATTAATCAAGTCTTCATATTCCTATTCTTCTTTGCAACTCGGTAAATATATGTCAAGGTAACGTTTCAAAAGTTATGATTGGTGGGAAGTGGCAACCTATAGGCTGATAAATCTATCGATCTACCTACCTACCTACCTACCTATCTATCTATCTATCTATCTATCTATCTATCTATCTATCTGTCTATCCATCTATCTATCTATCTACTTACCTGTCTATCTATCTATCCATCTATCTATCCATCTATCTATCCATCCATCTATCTATCCATCTATCTATCCATCTATCTATCCATCTATCTATCCATCTATCTATATATCCGTCTATCGATCGATCGATCTAGCAAGATAGCATGCTAATTATTTTAATATTTAATATGTTTTAATATTTGTATTGACTTTTCAGACGTCAGTGTAGCAGCAGACTTACCTCAGCACTAACACGAAGCCTCCAGAGTCTTTGGAGTGTCACCCATAGGTCATAGTTAATGTTTATCTTTAATTTTGAAGAAATAAAACTATGGAATTTATAAGAGAATATACATACCCAAATCAAGTTTTGGGAGCCAGTCAGCATGAAGTAGTTTCTTTTTGTAAAGTTTTTGGACAAAGTCTTGTATTTTGATTTGTTCGATTATGAGGCCTAAAATCATTACTGTCTTGTTACCAAGGCGAAAAATAATTCCTTCACATTTCACATTTTTCCAGCCAAACAGGTCTGGCTTTCCTGCAAACCTGTTTAAAATTATTGGAAAAGCATTACATTTTAGAAAACATATCCTATTTACTATTTATCAAGCTTTATACAGTTCATACATAAAGTAATCATATGATATAACACCAATTCAATTCAATTTTTCACCTTGTGCTCCAGACACATTGGAAGATTAGCTTTGCAAAATTTTCTTGCTCAACATTGCTTGTTTGATACAAAATAAATGCTGGTTGAAATAGAAACGTACGAGGAAATTTTAACAAGAACTATTATGATTACTTTTGGCCAGGCTAGAATATTTTTTTATTTATTGTTCATATAGCTTTTAAATTTTTTCTCCCAGAAAGCTCTTACAAATAGAGCACCTTGCCAATTATAACTTGCAGCAAAACAATTAAATGTTGCTGAAATTCAAAACAATAATTCACATGGTAAAATAACTACAAACCAATCAGGCACCAGTTGATCAATCAATAATCAATGATCAATAAACCAATAATCGACAAAACAACCATCTATATACCAACCATCGATAAGTCAATCATCAATAGACCAGTTTCGTTTGGTTTGTTATATGATTTTGGATTGCTACCTTGTTGGTAACTGTTTTAAAGCCTGAGGCCAGGCATACTGGTTGACCTCTTTACTTTTCCTGATATCCTTTGTAGCTTTCTGCTAGGTGGGTTTCTTCCATTGAATTCTGTCTTTCAGACGTGATTAAAAGCAGCAATAATTTTCATGAAAGAGTGCTCAAGGGGGAATTGAGTTCAGAAGATACTGCTTCCCTTCTTTCCTTTCTCCTATCAATTTTTTGTGCTATTTGACACACGCACAGTGGTGGATGTTGCTTTAAATCTGATCAAATTTTTCAACTATCAGACTTAACAGTTAAATTTATTAAGTAGTTAGTGTATTAGTTAGATAAGACTTTGTCTTGTTTATAATGTTTTATTGTTGATAGATATTCAGTAATTCAGCCATGATATTTGTATCATATAATGGTCCAAAAATCTTCAAAAAAATTACTTACAAATTTGTATTCACCTTAATTTATAACAGAAATTTACCAAAGCAGTCTCTTTGTTTTGTTTTAGAATCGGAGTCCCTACTTATGCGTTATTACCTTACTTTCTATTCACAGGCCAAAAGTAAAAAAAATTACTTTTCCGAGATCATTCATCATCATTATTATTATTATTATTATTATTAGTAGTAGTAGTAGTAGTAGTAGTAGTAGTTGATAATATTATTTCAACAGGTGCATTATATCAGTTTACATAACTATTTTTAGCGATTAGGGATGTATTTCAATTTTTAAAACGACAAAAGTTTTAATTGAACCTTGGCAAAATATTAATATATGTCAGTGAATTTTATGCGCACGGATCTTTTATTGCGAATGCCTTCTAGAAGTTACTGTACAACTAAATGCTTGACTGTTAATATTTGAACGTGAAGTGATTTGGGGAGCCAATTTTTTATAAAATTCGCCTAATCCTCTGCAATTTTTCTTCACAATGTCTTTTGAAAAAAGTCAATGACAAATGAAACATTTCATATTAAACATACAAATATTAGAATGATAGAAAATTGAAAAATATGTGTGCACAAATTTGGGTTCAATCTGAATGAGTCATTCTTTTGATTAGTTCCAACACCATTACATTCAGGCAATTACAAGCTTTTCTTTCTATAAGAATACCTTCTAAAAGAATATCAAGGTGACAATTGCCTAATTTGTAAGAATATCTTAAGAATATTTGCAGGGTGAATTTCAGAAAAATAACATTTTAGTAAAACAGATATACTATGGCAATTAAAATAAGACAAGTCTGAAATCTTTCTGAACATACTTCATGTTCTTCTGTTTCTTCTGTTCTTATGTAAACTGTACTTCATATATATATATATATATATATATATATATATATATATATATATATATATATATATATATATATATATATATATATATATAAAATATAATAAGTTGAAAAGAATAAAAAAACTACACTATCCATTTAGACACGCCTGTTTCGTGTTTTTACTCACTCGTGAGGAAATATACCAATAAATATATTCCAGTAGCGCTATATATATTTTATATACATCTGGTGTTTGTACGCATGTGTGTTTTTAAAAAAGAGTTTTTTTATGTCGNGATAGTGTAGTTTTTTTATTCTTTCCAACTTATTATATCTTTTATTACGCTCTGCATTTATGTATCGAGCACTTTAATACGGTTAACCGAATCGAATGTACCATATATATATAAAGCTTTCGATTCGGTTATCCGTATTAAAGTGCTCAATACATAAATGCAGAGCGTAATATAGTAATTATAATATAATAATTAATTATTTATAATATATAATATAATATATTAATTATATATAACACATTTCCTGAAGAGTGAATAAAATCACGAAACAGGCTTGTCGAAATGGACTGTGTAGTTTTTTGATTCTTTCCAACTTATCATATCTTATATATATATAGGATGTCCAAAAAAAACTACACATTTTTTACAAACTTTACAATATAGTAAAATAAGAATTAAAAAAATATTTATTCCTCTATGTTTGATTGACTTTGTGAAGCCAAAATGTTTGAGAGTTTTTTGTTTATTCACTGGAGTAGCTATCACACTGATACTTTAACACTTCTCTTCTACAACTCCACGAGAAAAGAATTTTCTCATCTCAAACCAATCACTTTCAACAACATCATCGAGTAGAATGTCACGTTCGAATGTTGACGTTCGAATTGTGACGTGATTATTCAATAAATTTTCAAGCTGTGGGGAAAAATATAAAAACTAAAATATAAGAATATATAAAGAATATTTCACACTTATATTTTGTCAAATCATAAGAATTCTTCACCCTCAAAGAAATTGTACTATTCTTTCAAAAAGAAAAGCGTGTAAGACTGAGATTCGCAGGGAAAGATGGTTTCTTTACTAAGGTCAGGTATAAAAAAATAGAGAGGTCAATGAAATTTTGAAAATAATATACTTCGAGAAAATTACGTTTGGAACCTTGGTAAAAAGTTGTACACACAAAAAGAAAGTATTGTTGGAAAATAATCTTGTTATAGGCGCATCGCCGATAACTGAAGTGCTAGATGTGGCCATGAAAGGTATAGGTGTCCATTGAATATTCTTGTCAAAGTCCCTTCCCTTTGTCATTTTCTGAATAAAGTTGGATGTAATTAAGCAGGTCGAAAAAAAAAGGTAAGTCGGTATGCTTTCAGTTTTTACTTGGGACTGTACCTTGAAGTTCTGTAAGAAAAGCTGATCCCGTCAATACAGTACATGTCCAGAACGAGTTTTACCAAGCTTTCACTGTAGTGCATGCTTTGATACAAATCAAGACAGTGGATTCTATACAGTTACAATTTAGGTCAGATTAGCCAGCGCTTTCGACAGAAATCATTGTTACTTGTAACATGTGCAGTTACACTCTAAGAGAAGGGTTCAAACTGAAATGCCTTTAGAAATATTTTCTCTAAGGTAGCTCAAAAATTTTTACATGTGAATTTGGAACTGTTAAAACTTAATTGCTTAAGAAGTTCAAGAAAGTAGTACAAGAGAACCCAGAGTACGAGTAGATATAAAGCATTTCCTTGCACACTGAGAGGAAGGTTTCCATATGTTTCTGATGTACAAATTTAGTTTATTTCCTAGAGTAAATTCAATAAAAAGGAAAATGTGATTTTCCGAGTAGTTGAAGAGAGGTTTTAAAGTAATATTAAGACTTGTATAAATACAGTCTCGATGTTGTTTACGGGCATTTATTTTTTTTCACTGATTGGTTAAAAATCAAAATCAAAGGAGTTATAAAAGAATTCAGTTAAAGGTACATAAAGAAGCTATGTAGATAAAAAATGATAAATTCTTTATTACTACGTCTTATTTCGTTAGTTGAACTAGTGAAAACTTTGATATACTCATTCTCCGCATAAACAGAGTCCCATATTTATTTTTTTAGTTTTTTTAAATGCACTGTTTAGTGGAAGTTCTACCTGAAGTAAAAACAAATTTAGGTTTTGTCAAATTGGTGTGTCAGTTTTACTCACTATTGGTTATTAACAGTAGCAGTAAGTGTATACTATACTACCTTATAGTATACTAAACTATACTTTACTCTACTATGCTCTACTCTTCTCTACTATACTCTACTATACTCTATTATACTCTACTGTACTTTACTATACTCTATTATACTCTATTATACTCTACTATACTCTACTATACTCTACTGCACTCTACTTTACTATACTCTATTATACTCTACTATACTCTACTATACTCTACTGCACTCTACTTTACTATACTCTATTATACTCTACTCTGCTCTNACTTGTAACATGTGCAGTTACACTCTAAGAGAAGGGTTCAAACTGAAATGCCTTTAGAAATATTTTCTCTAAGGTAGCTCAAAAATTTTTACATGTGAATTTGGAACTGTTAAAACTTAATTGCTTAAGAAGTTCAAGAAAGTAGTACAAGAGAACCCAGAGTACGAGTAGATATAAAGCATTTCCTTGCACACTGAGAGGAAGGTTTCCATATGTTTCTGATGTACAAATTTAGTTTATTTCCTAGAGTAAATTCAATAAAAAGGAAAATGTGATTTTCCGAGTAGTTGAAGAGAGGTTTTAAAGTAATATTAAGACTTGTATAAATACAGTCTCGATGTTGTTTACGGGCATTTATTTTTTTTCACTGATTGGTTAAAAATCAAAATCAAAGGAGTTATAAAAGAATTCAGTTAAAGGTACATAAAGAAGCTATGTAGATAAAAAATGATAAATTCTTTATTACTACGTCTTATTTCGTTAGTTGAACTAGTGAAAACTTTGATATACTCATTCTCCGCATAAACAGAGTCCCATATTTATTTTTTTAGTTTTTTTAAATGCACTGTTTAGTGGAAGTTCTACCTGAAGTAAAAACAAATTTAGGTTTTGTCAAATTGGTGTGTCAGTTTTACTCACTATTGGTTATTAACAGTAGCAGTAAGTGTATACTATACTACCTTATAGTATACTAAACTATACTTTACTCTACTATGCTCTACTCTTCTCTACTATACTCTACTATACTCTATTATACTCTACTGTACTTTACTATACTCTATTATACTCTATTATACTCTACTATACTCTACTATACTCTACTGCACTCTACTTTACTATACTCTATTATACTCTACTATACTCTACTATACTCTACTGCACTCTACTTTACTATACTCTATTATACTCTACTCTGCTCTGTTATACTCTACTGTACTCTGCTACACTCTACTCTACATTATACTATACTATATTATAGGATGCTATACAATGTTTTCATGTTCTAAATGAATTCCATCCTTTTAAACAAGGTAGCAACGAATTCAATTTACTTTGTTTCTTTTGTTCATCTTTTTGGGCCTTCTCTTCTTCATTTATTTATTTAGTTATTCAAAACTGTAGAGCTATCATGAAGAAACGAATTTTAAACGCTTTACCTTTGTCTTCAAAAGCAGGAAAAATAAATAGGGAAAAAACATCAGCCATTTTTTTACAATCATTAAAAAAGTAGTGTGGATATTCGGCATTTAAGAACATGCATACAGTAACATATACAAACCCACTGTTAGTAAAGCAGATGCGAAATATTAATTCAAATCTGTTTTTTGTTTCCTCAAGGGGCATACACTATTTTATTTGAATTGAATGGAACCATTTATATTGGAAAATAAACCACTACAGGTAAAGGCTCACACAATTACTCTCGTGCTTTTAAAAATTGCGACAGAAATGAAGAAAGGTGTAGCAAGAAAGTGAAAAATTACATTTCAAATCATAAAAATGTCTCCAATATTTTAATTTTTAGAGAAAAGTAGCACAGAAGCATCAAGCTAATCTCATTTCATTCCAGAGTACTAAACAAATTATTCCTCTACACTGTCAAAAATGTATTTAAATCGAAGGGTGTATGAGACTGTACACTTAAAGAGGAATATGCTCTACTTCTAAGGTTTTTCCTAAGGTCTGATTATCGGTGATCAATTTTTGGCAAGAATAGACGGGAATACTTTCTATAATGACACAGTTATCAATTATAAGACTTTTTATGAGTAAACTATGAAAAAACTCACCGAAGTATCATCCGAGGACCAACTCTTCCTTCAATTAAAAAATCTCTTATTGAAAAATCCCAATACTTGGTTTTTCTGAACAATTCCTCTGGTAAATAAATGGAACGAAATATTTTTGTTATTTCTTTCACTTTGATTGATAATGCTTTGGCAGAATAAATATAACCATAGCCTATTTTCCTCTGTACTGATTGCTCTAAGTAACCATTAGCTAGCTTTATTTTTCCTTTAGCTAATATTCTCCAGAGCATTTTTGGTCCAAGCCTTTGAAGTGTAAACTGAGGATTAGCTACTGATGCAATTCCATTACCATAGTAAACATTACCCACTGCAAAGGCATTTAATGATATAGCACCAGTTACTGTATTTAGCTCAAATCCATTTACAGTCATTAATGGTGGGTCATTTGTAAATAATGTCTTTTTTTTAGGTATCTTATGAATTCTAGCCGGTGATAGCAATGTCAAGAGTAGCTCTAAAGTTATTTGCATTCTGTCTGGAAATTTACACTCTAGCTTTGTAGCAGTGACTGAAATGTCTGTTTTAGTATATTCGGATATACGAGAAACATCAGCTCCTGGATTTCTCCCTGAAATGATTTTAACAATAGGCAGCTTGCCTTTTAATTCTACCCCCTCATATATGAGATCAGACCCTACCATTGTGTCTTGCACTATTTTGTTAATACTGGAGTACTTGTCCAATCCAAGATTTTGATTTGCAACTTGAAGAGTTAAATTAGTTTTTGCGTCAGAAAGTATGGGTGTCTCTTTTGTACTTCTTCCAATAATTGTTGACAAGATGACTGAAGGTATTTCAAGTGTATATTCTAATATAAATGCCAAGGCTATCTTACTATCATTTTTCTTTTGGATGACTAATACTCCTTTAATACTCTTGTTTACAATAGGATCTAATATTATACCAGTTACAATGAACTCGTAAAAACCATTCCTGGAACTAACACCTTCAATAGTAGGTTCTGATAAATTCCCATTTGTCAATACTTTGGTTTTCTCAGAAAAGTCTCCTACTTCAAGACCATCACTAGTAAATATCTCAACAAAATCTTTAATAGGAAGAAGCTTTGTACTTAAATTGTATAGTAAAATTGGATCATCCAGGTTTTTTGTAACTGTGACATAAATTGTGGTTGTTCTCATCATGATATTTCCTTTGATTTTAAAATTCAAGGACATATATGAAAATTTTTCTAATTTATAGTTAAATATTATTTCCATTTCACCATTTGTTAATATTAATTTGTTCGGTAGAACATCAATTGGTTCTTTAGCAGTTGCATTAAGACTAATATTCCCAGTACATATATTAACATAAAAATGTCTAATATCGTAACTTCCTGGTCGAATGTTACCTCCTGAAACTTTATGTAATTTAAGATTTGGATAAAAATGTTCTAGAACTGACTGCATCGGTATCTTTCCTCTACATGTTTCCAAGGATAAAACAAAATTTATCTGGCATTGATCCTTTGATGCAACTATTTTACAGCCATCTAGAAAATAGTTCTTTTCAATTTCATCTGCACTAATAAGAACCTTTATGCTAGGTAAATCGAGAATTGCTTTATCTACAAAACAAGAAAATAAAAGCCAATTTATAGATCAGAGTTTTTGTGACAATGACAGGGAGGTGCCTCTGAGTGAATTGTTTCCCCAATCAATTATTGCCCCAGAAAAATTACCCTCTATGAATTATTTGGCACTAGGTTGCCCCGGGGAGAAATAACCCTCAGTAAAGTCTGCACAAGAAGGTTGTATTGGGCATATAGCCCCAACTCTTCAGGAATATATTTTCGGGGAAGGATTTTTTTGGAGCCAATACTCTAAAAAGGGTCAGTTAGTTAATTGATCGATTTACTAATCCTTAGAAATAATACATTGAATAAGTTAAAATAAAACACTGTTTTTCATGCAAATCATACTACAGTCGTTTGTATTCTTTTCAATAAAACTTAAAATACTCGAGAACAAAAGGAATCCGTGCTTAAAATAAACGAGAATCTTTAATTGTGATATTTAAAAGATTTTTTCTTAAGAGAGTAAAGTTCAACTACCAGTAAATTTCCACAGACATACACTCATACACACATTTACATACATACATACATACATACATACAAACACACATTCATACATACATACATACATACGTTCAACCGAAATATTAGCATCATACATTCTATTAAGACTACCCTGCACTCCTCTTTATTTATATTCAAGTTGCACATGTATTTATACAAATAAATTAATAAATAAGTACACAGTGAAAAGAAATAACTTCTCTGGTGAGGTATGATGTAAGATTAAGTGAGGTCAACATTTCTAAGTCAGTCTATTAGTCAGGTCTATTACAGTAACAATGTCGAAATTTAGCTAATTTTAACAGAAAAATAATACCACTCTTTAGTGTATCTTTCAGGTTTCCAGCTACTTTTAGAACAGAACCCCTGGTCGTCTTCATCTTTTTCACCTTCAGTGAAAACGTTCCCCTTCATCAGTGGTCAGCAGAATGAGTCTTGCAACTCCATTTTTCCTGTCCATACTTCAGGATATCCCCAATACATTTCTTAACATATTCATTTCTTAACATTTATTTCTCGCAAAAATATATTTCTCTTTCTTCTTTCATCCCATGTTTCTGAGTTGTACATCAGCTCTGATTCAATGACAGTTGTGTATATCACCTCTGTCATGTTTCATAATGTTATTCTGTCTCGCATCACTCTCGTAAATTTTTTCCACAGATTTCAGCCTGCCTGCGGTCTTGCTTGCCCTTCCATTTTTACAACCGTCATTTTCCTGTAATATTGAGCCAAGTTACTTAAATTTAGGGTTTGTCCAATCTCTATGTTGCTGTCATGATAGATAATACCTTACTGATTATATTCCTCGTTATTTAAAGCTATTATACCTTCATTGTGCTTTCATTTTCAATCCACTACTCTTCAGTGTATTCGGTTGTAATAATGTTATCTTGGACTTTTTCATTATCATTTTAGACTAGTATCACTAAAAAAATGCATTTAAATCTATTGCCACATGTAATTGTAATAGCTACGACAGGATGTGTTGTCATCTGTTTTCCTCATAACTATCAGGTTAAATATAAACACTGAAATACATTGATGACATAATGGTTAAAGTGCCTTATTATAGATTGCCTAGTGAAATCTATAAATACTTGAAATGAATAAAATGAAATGGATGAAATGAATGAGATGGATGAAATGCATGAAGTGATAGAACCATACACATCCCCCACCCCACCCCACCCCACCCAAAAAATCATGTTTATCACACTTAATTTTATTCAGAAAATATAAAACCAAAATCAAATAAAACGTACTATCATTTTATTATGAGGTGCCAAGTAAAAGTGTGCTATAAAAGGTCACAAATAAAATGATAATACAGCATTAAATATTCAAAATGTAAGGTCACCAAAACTTTTTTTGAGTAAGCTTTTTGTATTTTAATAACATATTTTTTGTCATTTATTTGTCAGCTTTCTCAAACCTTTTTTCTCCCATGCATAGGATTTAGCAATTTTGAAACGTCTTAAGCTAACACCAATTAGGTCAACCGAGTTTTGGAAGTAGAAAAAAGCAGTGATAAAAAGATTACTTATCTTGAGACAGATACACGGTAAAGCACGTCGAGATTCCAAAGTAAACAGTTTGTTCAAAACCCATCAGACGGTAACCGATAAAGAGGCAAATCTATTAAGACAAAATCCAGACCGGCAGGTACGTCTTAAATATTGTTATTATTCTTATTGTCAACTATTGACAATAATTGATGTTATGATTAATTTGGGGGTACAGGGAGTTGCTCCAAGGGGAAGTAAGAACAAAGAAGAGAATGAGGATAGGAATTCAATTTATTTCTATGTGAAATTAAAAATAGCTCCATAGAAAAACAAGTTTAAGTCTTCCCACATTCAAAATTAAATTTTGAGTTTATGTGAGAATATTATTCGTGTATTATCTCTTACAGATTTTGAGTCTGCAAATTGCCGGAGCATACAAGAGCCTCTTCAAAAACTTTGACAGAATAATAAGCCTTCTTGGAAAAAGATTGTAGTGCCTAACCTGTAACAAACGTAATGGAGCTGTTGGGTAGAATGACTCAGTTTTACTAGCGAATAGATCATGCATCAAACCACTCAAAATAATAGCAGCTTAAAATTAGTACTGATCCTAGTAGCAAAGTCAAATGATGTTATTGCCATTTTAAGGGCAAGAGTTTATCTTCCTAATAGTAAGACAGTACATTTTGAATTTACTGTACGAGTCACGAAGATGCCCAAGACCAAAGATTATTATCTGAAAGAAGTATATGTAGATGCAAACAAATGAAAAGTATGCATTAGACACTCAAGAATAGACAAAACTTTAAAAAGTGCTTACAAGGACTGGTTACCTTTCAGAAAGCATTAGTGTTTACATCAGAAAGCCCCGGCTCATAAACATTAAGCATCACAGTGCAAATCCTGGTCACTGCAATTATCAATAAATTGAAAAATAACTTAATGTGTTTAACCATCTTATTGATACCCTGGTACAAGAGCTCGAGGCAAGTTTTGAAACGTTTTTTAAACATTATTTGGTATATTTAAAGGCTTTGTGTGCAAATGGATTTGTAATTGTTTATGTTGAGATAAATTTTGTCTAACGCAATAGACAGGGGGTTTGGTAACTAGCTTAGAGGCACGGTCAAATATCGTTTTTAATTACAGCTTAAGCTTTTCCAGGTTTTATTTCAACTACTGTTCGTACCCCCACTGAAAGTAATCATAGCTTTTACATATCATCCCCACCATGCAATGTGCTACATAGTCATGGACAAGGAAATATATTTCTATTTCATTAAAATAAAAATTAACCAAAGCCTTCACATATCATCCCCAACATGCAATGCGCTACGTAGTCATGGACAAGGAAATTTATTTCTATTTAAATAATATAAAGATAATGGGCCAAACATAAAAAGTATAGGGACAATAATTTACTACTGTCCAGAGAAAAAAAACCTACACCCAAAACTGGTACTTACCTTTGTTTTTCGTTATTTTGTCTTGCTTGTTTCCACCGATGACATAAGAGAGCATTAAATTGATGCTCAGTATGATAGTCTGGATACGTGCCATCTTTACGAATACCTAATTTTTAAGAAAAGAGCCATATCCATCTGCAAGTAAAAAAATTCATTTCTCAAAGCATTTTTCGTCCGGGCTGGATGATAACCCTATTCTAGATGCGTCCCCCGTTGGGCAGTGGAGGTTAATGTTCTATAAGTCAGATACTTAAGACAAATACAGGGGCAGTAATCAAACTTATGATTTTCGATTAAAGAAAGAAGTCCGATGAAGGATGGATCCTTCATTTATTCTTTTTTTAAAAAAAAAAATTTGTTACACTTCGTTACCCCTCCTTTTAAGGGGTAAAGCAAACGAGTAATGCCACTATAACCCTTGACTATTTTGTTTTCATCGTAAATCGAAAAACCAACAAAACAAATCACAGAAAACTAGACTGAATGCAAAAAATTACGGTTAAGGGAATTGTAGCACATATATTTAGGAAGAAAATATTTTTCTCTACATGAATTGTTAGGTAATTGCAATATCATCTCAACTCTGAGGGGGAAAAAAGACAAAGTAGCACCGCCTTCCAATATGAAATCCTCTGCAAAATATGCACTCTTACAATTGTGAAAATAGAAGGTAACGAAAAAAATAATTGAGTATTGGTTACGATGAAAACGATGGTAATAATGACCGTTTTTTGTAAGTATTGCTGTTGTTGACCGTAACATTTATATTAATTATGTGTAGAACTCAATAAGAGAAACTATATATGGTGTTTATGATGTGCCCAAGACAATAACTCAAATGTTAAATGTGCACTAATTATGATGACTAGAGCCAAGTACAAACATTTATATATAATATGTATTCTCAAAGCTTCATTTGTCATTCTTTTTTGCCTTTTTGTCATGATCAACTTCCGCATCCAATTTACAAAATGCCCTGAGGTTTTTTTTCTTCTTTCACTTTAAGAAAGTTTGGAAGCTACTTAAATGTAGGGGGTTACTTTTCTAGAATTATATTTTTCTTTGTACCTTTCAATACCTTTTTGTTTATTGTTTTCTCTTGCACTTCATGCAAGAAATAAACCATATCTGAATACAAAGTGTTATGCATGTTATGTATGGAATGACATACTGAGATTAAGTTTACTTGTAGGTAATTCAAGGTTGTGTAACACAAAACTCTTTTGAAAGATTCCAGTGTAGAATCCAAGAAAGAAAAGCAGGCGTGTTTTATATTAATAAAGTTTATAGCAGTCTGAGGCAAAATTTGGTCTAATAATTAAACATGCTCAAACTAAAATATCAGTGTAAAATAGCCAAAACAATTTGAGATAAGTCATTGATCTAGATAAAGGATTGATAAAAAGAGATGTAATGATCAGAATTTGAGATAAGGGCATGGATCTAGATAAAGGATTGATAAAAAGATATGAAATGACCACAATTTTAGATAAGGCATGGATCTAGATAAAGGATTGATAAAAAGATATGAAATGACCACAATTTGAGATAAGTCATGGATCTAGATAAGGAATTGATAAAAAGAGATAAAATGATCACAATTTGAGATGAGTCATGGATCTGGATAAAGGATTGATAAAAAGAGATGAAATGATCACAACTTGAGATAAGTCATGGATCTGGATAAAAGATTGATAAAAAGAGATAAAATGATCACAATTTGAGATAAGTCATGGATCTAGATAAGGAATTGATGAAAAGAGATAAAATGATCACAACTTGAGATAAGTCATGGATCTGGATAAAGAATTGATAAAAAGAGATAAAATGATCACAATTTGAGATAAGTCATGGATC